>OY723389.1:3964563-4032063 GCA_963210295.1 Ophion ellenae | reverse complement strand
CGTTTCTTCAAATTCAAGGAAACTTATCACTGAGCCAATTTTATAAGAACTGAAATTGAAATTTATCAACAAGCATTTGGAATGAGTAATTAATTTTTATTACCTTTTGTATCAGGGTTAATTGAAAACTGATTCAAATATAATTATGTCTCGAATTAATGAGATTCAATTTAATCACTTATTTAATATGGAATAATCGTTGATAATATTTATTTTAGAGAAAAATTTGAATCGATTGTTAAGATATCTTGTTTTAAAAGCAATTGGAGAGCAATATTGGCAACAGCCTTCGGTAGTAGAATGGATAATTGAAGTGCCGAAGATGATAGAAATATAAATACAGATTGAGGGAAAGTTTTCATCGACACGTGGCCGTTTCGTACGCAAGTTTGAGGAGCGTTATTTTTGTGTGCACACCGTCCTTCGTTTCGTCCGCTGAGCTATGCTCGTCCCCTTTTACATTCGAAACTTGCGTCATTACCATTGTTTTTCTCGTCTCCTCGTCGGGCATACGTAAAGTGAAATTCGGATGATCGGGAAAAGTAAGAACTATACCGACCTTCCCCAATGGAGCTTACAGCATACATTGTTTACGTCCGTATGCACTAATTAATTCAGTACGTATATATTTTGGACAACGTTTCATATTTTTCCCGACCTAAGCACCCTACGCAAAGCGCGCTATCGATCACTTCGATTTTTACCTATGAAAATTATCTTATTATCAGGGGCCGTCCATATATTACGTCATCGAACTTTGCTGATTTTTACCCCCCCCCCCCCCCCCCCAATCATCCTATCGTTCCTATCGTAAAATGTTCCTATCGTAAAATGTACGTACCACGAAATGGTAAAAAGAAAACAAAAATGGACCCGGGACTTTTCTACTGGTGGCTAAATACAGAATTTCACGTTTTACATGCTGTCGGTTATTTATACATTTCTGCAGACAATTCGGAAGTCTTGAAGCTGTCATTACCTTCCGGTACTGGTAAAATATGGTGCGTCTTAAAATAATCTCTAGATTTAATTCCTCCGGAGACGGCTTCAAATTAAATCTCTTTAATGAAAACGATGAATTGAGAAGAATGAGAATCATAGACTGGGATGGAAAGATACTGCATTAATTCAAAATTATTTCTCCTTTGTTCTTTTTAAACTTCGGGGACCAATTATCATTCATGTAAATACTTATCGCTGTATTAATATATATATACGCAGATATGAAAAGTTGGCAAAGGCTATATCTATCGCGTCTTAACAAAGTCAGATATTACTTGAGTTTCTTGAAAACAATTAGTATAGCTGACCTAAAAAAGTTTGTTTCACTGAAACGTGAATGACCGTTCGGAGATAGTAAACACAGTAATGGAAAGGGCAAATCGACCGGAATGATAAGTTATCCATATCTTTTCGAAAGAAATACTTGCAAAATGATTAACTGTAGCTCGAAACTAATTTATGCAAATCGTATAGTACAGTAAGATATATCTTCTAAAAGTCCATCGTTTTGCCTTTATAATACATGAATGAATTTTCCAATGTCGCTTTAGGTGCCAATAAATCTAAGGGGGGGGGGGGGGTACCTTTAGGCGAGGAAAACGTTTGCTGATATTCATGATTTTTTTTGTTAAAAAGGAAAGATTTCTTCAAGATTTTTGAGACCCATGATATGTTTTGTTAATACTTTTGGCTGTTGCGTGGTATTTTTTAAAAATTAATCTAAAAAAATGATGGATGTATGGCACGGTCTTCGGATCTGCATTTCCAACGCTGGGGTGACGAATAGCTAAAAAGCTAAAAACCGATTCTGATGAAATCTGCTATAAATCTTTCAAACCTTATCGTCTAAAATATGACTGAATGTTTTTGAAAATGGAAAAAAAAGAATTTTTTTATTGCAAACTGTAGCCGCTTTCTTCCGGAAAATGCACTCTTTTTGTTTCCAAATGTACCATTTCATCGTATGAAATATTTCATCATATATGAACGGCTACAGTTTTCAATAGGAAATACTTTTTTTTCATTTTCTTAAACATTCTGGGTCATGTTTTAGACGGGAAGATTTGACAGATTTATAGCAGTTTCATCAGAATCGGTTGATTAATTTTTTAGTTATACGTCACGCCAGTTTTGAATATGCAGTTTAGAAGACCGTGCCCTAGCCCCGCTATTTTTAAAGATCAATAAAAAAACCATGTAACAGCCAAAGGTAGTGATAAAGCATACCCCAAGTCTAAAAATGGTGAAGAGACCTTTCTTTTGAAAAAAAGATCATGAAAATCAGGTATTTTTTTCTCGCCTAAAGGTATCTTCCCCTTTATAATTATCCCGCATTCCCGGAGTTTCACATAGCACTGGGAGAGCTAGTAAAACGTAATGAGAATAACAAAAAGTGTATCAAGAGAGGCGGCATTCCCGATGTCAAGTAATTAAAAAGAATGTTAAGTCATAGAAGACGCTCACCGCGTACTCTGTATACAGAAAGTTGGACGTTTAGCGGTGCACAGTTGCCCTCCAAACAGGGAGAAAGCTAACGAAACCCTTAGTCGACAAAGCGAATGCTGTTGCTTCATTTTTCTATGCTACTTTTATAAGAGCAATTTAGGGGGCGTACACAAATAACATAACGCCAAATTTCCCAATGTTTATCCCCCCCCCTCCTCAAGTACCAGGACCCTAACGCCTGACCGGACCCCCCTGGTCTCTCGATTCCGTTACATAACGGGTACTTTGTTGTCAATAATTGCGATTTTTTTCATATACATAACTAATTACGAAACGATTGGGTTTATACTCATTTCATGAAGTATATATTCATCTAAGTTCATACCAATTGTTATGAAAAAATCTTTTAAATTAACCGAGATATGTGCCTTGATTTGACGATGAAAAACCAAATTCTCTTCATTGTCCCATCGATATCTTTATGAAAGGTTATCTGTAAATAAAAAGTCAACAATTCATCAATATCTATACAAATGTAGATATCGTTATGCGTAGCCATTTTTTTATTTTGTTTTTTTTTTAAACAAAATGCCGACAGTTTGGACATTTTTTTCTATTTCCAAGGCCCATTTTTGTATTCAAGCAGTCTATAAAAATAGTAATTATCAACATTCACAAAATCGGCTACGTACTACCTTAGTCACGGCGATTACAAAAATGTCAAAAAAATTAAAATCGGTTTATAATTTTTTGAGTATTCGCTGGGACAAGGTCGAAAAAAGGAGGTTCGAGAAAAACGCGTTCAAAGTTTCGGTTCCGTTTTTCTCGATATAAAGTTATGTTTTTTCTCAAATATTGATACTTACATTAAAGTATCTAGTCACGGGCGATATGACGGTTCTTCATCATCATTATATTTCACAAAATAATGAGAGTGAACTTCATCTATTGTGAACGATGCCATACCTGTAGGGACTGAGGGCACTAACCGGTCGCGCTTCTACTTCTCACTAAAGTGACTGTAACTCCGTAAATTTTCGGACTTGTGAATAAAAATGTTGCCAACATATTTTTGAATATTTGTGCTTTCACGAATTTTAAAAAACGATTTTTTTTCTTCATATTTTGCTTGGGGTAAGTGACAAAACTACTGTGCAAGTTCTTGCACCGTGACTTCTCCTTTAAACTGACATTTCGTGTAAAAAACTGTAAACTTTCCGCGGTAAAATTGCACGCGTGTTTTAAATAAAGTTCAAAACTTGAACATGCAAAAATGTTGCTATTTCTGACAGTTCTAAAATCGTGACGTAACGCAAACCTTGAGCCCTCCCTCCCCCCGCGTACGTAGACCATAACGCCAGGCCAGACCCCCCCTCTCCAAATTGCGTTACGTAATTTCCGTACGTCCCCCCTTACGAAGTAAAGTAAAGAAAAGTGAATTTTCTTATCACCAGCGTGAAATTACCTTGACTTCTTTACTCGATCGAATTAACAGAGTATACATTCCAGATACCAATGGGCATTACTTATCCGTTTCAGTATTTCTCAGCCCCGGATCTACGATTTTTCCGAGCCGGGGCAAAAACTTGACATTCGCGCACCTCCCCTCCAACATTTGAGATTAAGGGGGAAAATCTCTTTAGATGCCCGAAAATGAGTCATTTTTCATGCATTTTTTTAAAGGTGATAAAATAATCGCATCATTTAAAAATTTGGACACTATCTTATCACAACTTTCAAGTGTTACATTATTTCTTTTTTAAACAAAACAAAATGGCGGTTTTATAAGGTATTCCTTCAGCCGTCTTTTGAAAAATTGCTCAGGTTGCTCAACAAGTTATTGGTCGATCTGGCTGAAATTTTGGAAGGTTTTTCACTAGAACATTATTGGAAGGATATACCTATGAAAATATTGAAAAGTATCAAATTAAAAATCAAGTAGGCTTCGTAATCAAATTTTTATATTTTTTGCCATTTTCTCGACAGTTTTTACCCCAGAAAGTAATTTATTTACGCGATAACCTTAAAACTTTAGGTATATCCTTCTAATAATCTTATAGTGAGAAACCTGCCAAAATTTCAGCCGGGTCGATCAACAACTTGTTCTTGATCAATAACATGGGCAGTTTTTCAAACGACGCCTAAAGGAATACCTCATCAAAGTTCGTCGTATAGACAGTTTTATTTTCGATCTCTAGGATCATGAGGCCATTGAAACTCATTAAAGCGCCCTGGATGCTAGGCGCTTTAGTGTAACATCTTTTTTCGATCACAAGAATTTGGCGCCTCCTTAAATTGCCGCCCAGGGCAGGTACCCTGGTTTGCCTCCCCCCACCCTCCCCTTGATCCGGGGCTGCTATTTCTGCGATCGTGTCGAAGATTGTCGATCCGGTAAGAAGAAGACCGGGTGAATCGAAGAGTCGAATAATAACGGACCCCGGACGGGCATCAAATTGAAGGTGGTTAGATCGAAATTAGAAACAAGGGAGGACAATGACTCGGTTCGGTGGAGAAGACGAGGTAGAGAGTGTGCGACATCGAGGCCACGTTTTTAAGGGTGGTGGTGGTGGAAAAGCCGCGGCCGGAGAAGAGAGAGCGAGAGGTGGGAAAGACGTTCGATATGTCGGACAGCTGGCCGTATTTCGTTATACATTATATTGGCTCCCATAGGCCATTAAGACTGACGTTAAGACCGACGATCCTCGGGTTACCAGGCGACTCGACACGTAGATTCACTTACTGCCGGTATTTCCATCCCGGCGTCGCCGTCTTCTCCGTCGTCGTCGACGAAGAACGACAAAAACGACTAACGGTAATAGAGAGAAAGAGCGCGCCAGAGAGAGAGAGAGAGAGGCAGAGAGTTTAAAAGAGGAGAGCGAGAGAGAAAGAGTTGAAAAGAGACAGAGAAAGAGTTAGAGAGAGAGCGGGAAACACCAAGCAATTGGTCCCGAACTAGTCCGCGGTACATCGTCTCACGGAATCGAGTGGTTAAGGTGGACTTCCTGTTTGAAGTTTCACGCCCGCTCGAAGAGAGACACATAAACCCGGCTCGTAGCCAAACGAGATTCTATACTCTATTACTTCCTTACTCCTATTTTCTGTGTATATACATATACATACACACACACGCGCGGACATGAGCTTATAACAGAGTGCAAAATTATTTCTTCCCGATTTTCCCGTCCCTCCGTTGGTTCGACTTCTTCGGAATACGGCAAGAGCCTGAAGATGTGAAGATTTAATGAAAAGTCGAGCGTAGACGCAAATTCGAAACACCAAATCAATGCCAATAAATATTAACGGCATTGAAGTTTGCAAGGCTGAAATTTAATGGAAATTGATTTGTTTTTAACTGCCCATATTTTTTTGCGCCGTTTTAGCCTATGAAGATTATTGAGACGTTCTTAAAACTGCTGATTAAAGGTCTGCAAGCGGAATCTTAAGGGGAATAGGCATCGAAATATCCCGATTTTTTTTCGTGTTTTTGTCGCTGTATTCTGTTACTACAATCTCTTCCAAATGTTTTGGCGCAAAGAAAGCTGAAAAATTCGCAAAATTGAGTGACGTTATGTTTCTGGCCAGTTCAACAAATGGAATTCGAAGAAAAACTCGTTCAAAGTTTTACGTCGCATTTTTTTATACTAATTTTTTTTATTTATCTTTAGTCTGCAATGACTACACGATACAATTAACCTTTTCAATTTCCGTCCACCTCGTATTTTTCCGCTCTGGCTGATTTCAAAGACACGTGAGCGTCTATCGCAGTGTCAATCAGCGATCGTTCCGAAAACTTGACTTGGTGTTTCTCAAACCTTGCGCACACATGTTAGAAGTTCGGCTCAATCGCCGAGCCGAATACATGCAAAATGTAGTTATGGTTGCTGCAATATCCAAAATTACTTTACCATTTAAAACCGATTTCTGAGCCATCGACTAGATCGTCGCATTGAAACCTTTGTTGCTGTTTCGAGTAAAGCCCCGAGTAGAAATCTTGCTCCGGCTACAAAAAAGACCTGATCAGGCATCATGATTTCTTCTTTCGGCCTTTATAAGGTTTTTTTTATCAAGCCCTGATCATTTTTGAAACGCAACCCCTCACTTTGGCCTGGTCAGGTAAAAAAATGAAGGCCTGATCAGGGTACAAAACCAAAGCCTGACATACAGTTCGAAGAGAGAAGTTCGCGGTTGCTTCGGAAACCACTATCTCTTTACATTCTTCATTGCACTGCCAAAAACAATATTTAATTTTAATTGGATATATTTAATTCAACGGTTTTTTCCGTGTACCACGGTCTGCTTCGATCCTATTTGTTTCAAATATGATTTTTAGAATATAGAATATATAAATGATATTTCATAAATCGAAAATAAAATGAAATACTCAATTTAGAGTTGTACCATAATGATATTTTAAATAATAATTCGTCATTTCCTGGTCTTCTGAAATGTTCTTTTTCGAACGAAATATTTCGCCGCCTCCACATGAAATCGAACCTACAACCTACCTACCTACCTATAGATATGCACGCTACCCCTACGTAACGAGTGTTTGTGGTATCTTAGTCGCAAATATGGCATAAGAGACCACATGAATTCCTATAATTATTTGTTGTATTACACAAACTATATCAATTAGTTAATATCGTTATGATAATTAGAGAGTTTTAACGAATATCATGCTATAGATTTTTCAAAGATAACCTATATACGGGGTGTTACTTTTATCTCTGCCACCCGAAATAACTCGGTAATTATCGACGTCACAAAAAAATGTTCCAAACAAAAGTTGTACGATGTGAAGAGGGCCATCAAATGCGACTAATTTTTTTTATTTCCGTAGGGGCGCTGACGCACAGTGAAGGTCACCTCCACTTTTTTCAATGGAATGGTACATTTTTTTCAACCATCATGTGGAGCACCTCAAGTATTCAAGGTCAGTATCGATGAAAATCGGATCGATACCAACAATATTTTCAAATTTATATTTTATTTCAATAGATGTTCAAAATGACCTCCACCAGTTTCCAAACATTTTTGTAGTCGGACAGTCAGACACTGTTTCGATCGTAGAATGCTTTCCGGAGTGATGCTGTTACACGCATTTATGATGCGTTCTCGCATGTTCTCCGGTGTTGTGAGCATATCTTGATAAACTTTTTCCTTCAACCGTTCCTTCCGAACTTTGATCATTCAAAGTTCGGAATTTCAAAAATTACGACTCTAAAAATCGTCGCATTTATACGGCGGTGTATGGAGATTACACGCTTGCCACATTTTTATCTCATAATTTATGCACTAAATAACTCTAGACGCCTGATATAAACTGCTCACGTGTGTAAAAAAATCTAAAGATTCCGTAACGACAATAAAAACAGGGGGTCACCGAATGTTTAACGAAAATATTAATCATAAAACTGAGAAAAATGTGATTAGCAGAAGAATTTTCGTAGCCGCGACTTTTCAGAGAAAATGTGAAAATTCCTAAATGTACTAAATTTGCGGGAAATTTTTTATTCCAGTTTATCGTTGTGTATGATAATTGATTGTGACTTATTTCTATTAAGCGTCACTTAATTTAACCAATGATTCGGAAGGGCCCTTCTTGTGCCCCCACAAAATACGGCCCTCCGCGAAAAGAATACCTCAAATTGCCGCCCGGGCAGGAACCTCCCCCCCCCCCCCCCCTAGATCCGGGGCTGACAAAAATATGAAGTGAAAGCTGACCTTGTATAACTCGCGACCAATCATGGGATAAAAAGTTATCCTTCATGAATTAAAATCAAAAAGGCTCTCATTCATTTTTTTTGCAAACTCTGATAGCAACCCAGATCGACACATGTAGCTCATATTGGCATCATATGTAGATCTTCTATGAGGCATAGAAAATCACACAGCTATGTGTCCCTTATGAGTGCCTTCAAGTCATATTTGCATCACATGATGATTCACAATAACAAATCCAAATGAAGTATTTCCAACAAATCCAACTTAGTCATTCTAACACTTGTGTAAACTTTCTTTGTTTATTTGCCTATATGGAGTAGGGGACGGAGGGAGATAGAACGACGCGTGCCAGATGATACGAACATTTTTCGTTGTTTCATCTCCCTTACTAATCGAATAAGCAAACGAATGAATGAGACCTTTTATATTGTAAATTGACAAAGGGATTCTTTATATTTGAAACTTTTTTTTTGACATGTGTTGTTTTATTACAATCGTTATTTGGACGATTAAATTGTAGGAAAATGCCTTGGTGCATAGGCTACTAGTTAGAAGTAGAAATAAAAACAAATAAAAAATGATACCTTTATGGGGTTACCCCCACTTGCGATTTTGAATAAAAACGATTTTTTTTATTGCATTTTTTTGAAGTATAAGTATCTGAGAATATGTCCTGAAAATTTCAAGTCGATCCGAACAAAATTGACTGAGATATGAGCGTTGAAGGAGAAGGATCCGCGTTGAAAGAGCGTTGAAAGAGAAAGTTTAAACGCGTTTTTCTCAAAATGGCATTTCTGAAGTCGGTGACCAAGATTACTCGAACACTAATGAACCGATCTTCTTGAAATTTCGCAGGCTTATTTAATACATAAAAATGTAGTCTTTAATCGTTCGATTTTTTTTTCGAAAAAAAATGGCCGTTTTATAGCCAAAAAACGGCCGTTTTTTTTTCGTTAAAATCGAACCATTAACTTTGACTGTCCGCCATTTTGTGAAAAATGAATATTTTTTAAAATCCTTCGATTAAAGACTAGTTTATACTTATATTTGACTAAATCCATCCGCATTTTTTTTCAGATGATCCACTTCGCCGCAATGTTCGTCACCGCAAACCGTGTATATAAAAACATTATTTCATTGACGGCCATTTGCCACTAAACAATGTAATATTTTTCAATAAAAAAATTATTGAAAGTTCTTCAAGATGTGTTCTTTAAGATGGTATATTGATCGATTAAAAAAGTTTTGTAGTTTTCTTTAAAAAACTTCATGAAAAAGGCCTTTTTTGCGCTACAAGTGGGGGTAACGCCTTAATCTGTGATTTCCGTACTATAAGGTAGTCAGTCCAGTAATCGTCACCTCAAGCAGACCGCTCGACTTTGCAAATTTATATAGCTCAAGTTTGAAAGTGAGACGAAGTTATTTCAAATCATTCTTAATGCTGCCGTGATGGTTGGTCTAGCAATCGCCATGGGAACGTCCCGCTAATCATCAGATGCGTTCAACCTGCTGTGAGGCCTTACATACCTTAAAAAAAAATGTATTTTTTTTATTGACTTAAATAATGTATAAACATCCGAAAATAATATGCAAACATTATTTCAGGTGGACGCATTTTTTAAGGCATGTACAAAAATGGTTTTAAGACTTTAAACGCGTTTTTCGTGAAGCAATGTTGTCAAATTCGGGCGGAATCTTAGGTCCGACCTTTTTTGACTGATTGACTTAAAATTTCAACTGTAGTTTTCTAGATAGATTTTCCAGCTATGTACATACGATTTCTACAATCGATTTACAATTACGGTTTTTTGAAACAAATAAAAACCGTTTTTTGGCGAAAAGAGCGATTTTTTTCAAAATGGGGCCAAATTTGTAAAAATAGATATTTCTTTAAATAATCGTGTGTAAATCGGTAGCAAAACTCATGTAGATTGCGGGAAAAAAAATCTTTTGGGTGCGTCTCCAACGAGTCCGCCCGTGGAGGGCCTAAAAAAATGCGTTCTCTTTGCACCGGCCACCGGACCGCCGATTTGTATCTTTTGGGAAAATGAAAATTCGATTTGAGTACCTATGTATACGTAAAATGAACCCGCTAAACCTCGTTTTGAGTGCTTTATTAGTGTTGAAGAAAAATCCCAAAAGCCTTCCCGACTAGAAATTTTGATCCGGCAGCCTAAAGACTGATCAGGCCGCTATCAAGCTGCGGTCCGTAATACCGTAGTACGGCACGTCTGATCAGTGCCGGAAGTCCCCCGAACCAGTGGAAACTTAGTCCGAGCGCAGGCACCCTGAATAGGGCTAAGTACGGTAGCCTGTTTGCCGCCGTAATATGGCGTCTATAGACGCCGTGTTACGGCACGCCTGATCTGTGCCGGATGTCGGCCGGATAAGTGCAGCCGTAGTTAGCGAATCAAGATTTTGAGGTTAGGTTTCATTGACGTTTGCGATATAAACCGCGTGAATTCGAATAATCTACACTCTGCAAGCAGGTAATAAACATAGACTGATTGCTGATATACAAACGAACTGAAGCGATATTATTTAATAATACATAATTCAAACTATTCTTAATGGAAGAACTTAAAATGACCGATTAATATATGATATAAAATGTATATAATACATAAATAAGAATAAAAGTGAATTCACTATTTGTGTCGAAATTACATGTGTGTGATTTGTTTTCACAGCCTAAGCGTCTTTGCACACGTTGCATTTTCTACGGGCAGACAACGCGATACAACCGCGATGCACATATGATCCACACGCTTTTTGGACAGAAAAACGCATATAGATCAAGTGTGTATAGCGTGGTCTGCATGTAGAAAATACACCGTGTGCAAAGGCCCTAAATGGGCAACAAAATCAGCGGTAAAAACATAATTATTGTTGCCTTGCAATGATGCCACCTTCAACATCATACATAAAATTATTCACATTCTTTAGAATAGAATTAGACTGATAAAGATGGGAAAGAAAATAAGAAAGTTTACACAAATGTTAGGATGGTCAAATAGGTAGTGCGCTCAGTTCTAGAATAAGAAGTCATAGATTTAATCTCGAGGGTAGGTAAAAACTTTAACGAGGTAGAATACGTTTTGATTTAATTATCATATAGGCAGGGACATAAATAAGGTATATGGAAACGAAAATACGAACAGAATCTTTTTATTCATAATTTTTGGATAATTTTTGTCATTTCAGGCATAGATACGGCAGCCCGATCACATCCTGCAAAGGTATACTGACCAGGTCCGTAACCGGCATGTACATCAGGGCCGGATGCAAAAAGCGTTTCACACCCGTGAAAGCCCTGATACGGCGGCCTGTAAAGTGCCGTGGTACGGAATACGGCATGTCGGATACGGCTCTAGTCTGCCCCGTAGCAAACTTTCTAGTCGGGTTGTTTTTCGACTTCAGCTTCTTTTTGATCTCTTCGAGGAAGTTATCGCCTTTCTTTCGATGCTTGCAGTGAACGCTTGTCCGTCTCTATGTTCTGTGTATCGATTTTGGGGCACTTTGCATAGGCATTGGGCTCAATTGTCCATCCCATCACTTGCATAAATAACAGAACGCTTTGGCAACTCTCATTGAATATACTCACAGACAAGTTGGTTGCGATTTCACAGTTATACAAATTAGAAAATAACGGTTATGGCAAATACATTTCAGGATGTCCAATTTTGAGGGTGGATTTTACCGCTTGAAACCGTTTCCGCGCCGATAAAAAATTCGTCTTCTTAAACTTCGATCAAGGATAGCATATCCCCAAGTGAACGAAATCGCAGGCGGACACCGGAAATGGTATTATAAGTGGCCTCCTCACGTGAGATTTTTCGAAAGACGCGAAAACTCAGACTGGAAAAAGCGTGCATTTTTCATTTATTCGCCATGAAAATTCTTACCCAATTGGTTTTAATTAAATATCTTGATTAACCATATTCGAAATAGCAAAAATCGCTCTAAGGGTGTCCAACTTAAACGGTGAATTGCACCCCGTAAAACCATTTTTCTGCCGATAAAAAAACGGATCTGTTAGATTTGTATAAAATCATGAATTGGACGAAATCGGTGAGGGACACCGGAAAAGGAAACCCCGTAGATTACGAAGAATACTCACATCATCGTGGGTATTTTTGGCAATCACTCTTGATAATATAGGTAATCTACCTTATAGTACGAGAAAATTGTGGTGCTGTAGATCATTCCCACAACAGCGCAATTGGCCGTTGTGGCTTTCTCCACGAAAATTGTCATAACTCGCTAAATCATTGTAACTAAAGAAAAATGCTTATTGCAAATGAAAGTTATGATTCCAGGCTATGAAAATATCACAAATCCAAAATCGATATATAGTCAACTTGAAGCTTATGCATACTCTTAAACTGATAAACCTAAGTAAAAATATTGATTATTGACTATTGATTGGTCCATGCGAACCATGGATAAGTTTGTTTCCTTTCTTTTATACGGGAGCGGTGTAGAAACAAATGACTGGAAATTTTTAGGCCACCCAAAATATAGTTGGTATAGCTCAGTAGTTATAGCCAGCTGTGTAGTTCCACGTTTTTCCACTTTAAGTCTTATTTCTGCAATAAAAAACTATCGATAAATCGACTAATCGTGTCATTCGCTTTAGTTGTGACAAATGACGCAGAAAAAAAAACAATTGTATTATGACGATGTTTACTCAAAGTTGGACATTGCCAAGGCGATTTCGAGGTCAATTCTATCTTCTTTTTCCATGGAAAGCTGTATATGTACGGCAAAATCATATTCCTCGTAAAAAATATTCACTTTCTGAAACATTTTTCTATTTTATTATTACTTCTGGAACATAGTACACAATAATTCCGGTTTTTATGTTAAACCATTGAACTAAACAATTCTTAATAAATTCTCAAAGCAATGGATACCTTGTTTCAGAGAGCTGGGCAGCATACGAATTCAAAGCGTCGTTGACATTTCATCCTGCCTAATCATAAATAAAAAATCATTCAAAGTTTTTCTATATTTGACTCAAAGTTGACTCTTATGACTGCATCGCTGTGCCATATCGACTAAATATGCGCCGGAACAGTAGCGATAAATCCTCCAAAATAAATTGTTCCAATGGAATTCAAGCACAAGTCCAAAAATGTACTCGTATTTAGCACGGGGTTCTAATTGTGTTTATATATCGGTAGATATCCAAACAGAACAGAAATCACACCCAGTATTTTGGTATCCTGTCAATGAAGACGTCGTTCATGTTATCGTAATGAATTTCTTCGTTGTAGTTCAAAAGAAAAACGCGGTATTACGTCTGTTCAATATTTCACTTCACACTTCGGTGCAATATTTCCGAATGTAATGATCAAATGAGAAATGGTTTCGGATGGGAAATATATATTTCTTTAACGCAGAATATAAGTCTGCCGTGGAAAATATAGGTCCCTATCGAAAAAAAAAGAACTACGCCGAGTTTGATCACCTTACCCACATGAAAATAAAATATGTAAAAAATGTATCAAAAAATATATAAGACATGTATTAAATATAATTGGTTCCAAAAGTTGGATTCGTCAATTATGTTTTTGGGTATGAGTAAAACCTATGCGATATATAAATATAAATACATTTAAGATACATCTTAAATATATTAAACATACAAACTGAATGTATGTTTTGTATATTTTGAATATGAAATCCGAATATATATATATATATATATATATATATATATATATATATATATATATATATATATATATATTGTCTCTGCTACGGCTAACGCTTCGCTTGTTGTAGCTTCCATGTACGGGGTATTTCCCCTTATAGGTATGCTTTTTTGGTATGAAAATGTATGAAAATGGTTACCCACCGTTTTCTCCACTCCACTTCCCTTATCGATCCCCACCTTGCGGCCGCAGCCGACTTCCCCCTCTGTATCGCATTCGCCATGACATTTTTCTGCTATGGGTATAGGAAAACTGCGGAAAACCTATACCAATACAGCCGGCCACGAGTTCGCTTCCCAGCCTCGGAGCTAGTCGCGTTTCGTCGAGAAATAGCTCACAGGCTACAGCCATACACACACGTACCGGCCTGTGTTCGCGACATCCGTGTAGAACTGGGCTACGTTACGCCTGTGTTTTTATTTTTCTGCGAAAGTACGAGACGGCGTTTCGAACCCGCGACCTCCCAATGTGCTGATTTCAGAGGCAAGCACGCTAACCACTAGACCAGCACATCCCCACATGGAAATATAATACATAAAAATATATCGAAAGATACATAAAACGTATATTAAATACATTTTGTACGAAAAGTTGGATATGTCAAGTATATTTTTGGATATGATTAAAAACCTATGCGATATATAAATATAAATAGCTTCAAAGATGTACATTAAATACATTAGATATGTATAGTGAATATATATTTAATATACTGGCGGACATAACGGAGAATGTATGCTGACATCTAAAAAAAGATACATTCAAGATGCATATAAAATATATTGAAATTGCGTGACTAACTTACGCTTTATACATTTTTTATAGGATATCCGAATATATTTAAGCTATGCGATATGTATATCTCAATATATATTACTATACATTTATATGTATACATGTACTAATACCATGAATAGTCTCAAGATCCGTTTGAATCGTATAAAATGCTCATAAATGATACATTTTCGATTAATTCAGTGTATATATACATTTAAACACACACACACACACACACACACACACACACACACACACACACACACACACACACACACACACACACACACACACACACACACACACACACACACACACACACACGCACGCACGCACGCACGCACGCACGCACGCACGCACGCACGCACGCACACACACACACACACACACATTAGATTTTGCCCACGGTTCTTCCCGCTCTGTACCGCTTGAAACAGTTATTCTGACTACCTGGTCTGCAGTTTTTGATAATTCACCTTGTGTGTGTATGTGTGCGTGTGTGTGTGTGTGTGCGTGTGTGGGTGTGTGTGTGCGTGTGCAAGTGTGCAACATTTTTTAATATTAATTTATTTTTTTCCGAAAGTATGTGTGCGTGTGTGATTAAGTGTGTGTGTGTGCGTATGCAAGTGTATGCGTGTGTGCGTGTCTTGAAAAATGGCGACGTCATAGCCTTTTCCCCCAGGCGTCTTTCCCGTGTCATAAAAAAATGCTCCATTTTTACTTTTCATGTTCAACTGTTCATATTTAACAGAAAACAAAAATATTTTTCGATTACTGACATATGTAAGGGAAGAATAAACCCATACATCTATAAAACGTATTGTATGTCGCTGTTATAAGGCCAGCGGTGGATATGTCGCCTCCACTGCACCAGGAAAGAAGAAGATCGCACAACCTCCACCGAATATATACTATGCTTGGGATAGTGCGAGGTGAAAAATATATGTATACAGTCAACCCTCATTTATTTAGCCGTCAGCTATTTCGCACCGCCGGCTGTTTTACGAAAAAGCGACCCGTCATTTTTCCGATGCGGCCTTCCCCTAACCCCACTCTGTGACCGTAACTATGTTCGGAGCTGCAGCTGCCATTAGGCGCCTCTGACGCCGCAAAATAAACAGTGATCGTCGGTTTCATAACTCGGCAAAACAGGTGAGAGTTGAGTATATGGTGTAAACAGTAGTGTAAGCACGTCAGTTTCATTGCTGAGAGAAATAAAAAAGTGACAGGTTTATCTCCAATTTTAAACTGCGTAAAAAAGTACTGCGTACTAATTAATGCGTAAAAAAGATTTTGTAAAAATCTTGAGCAATGTCCTCGCTAATATCTTATGTTTTTCACATAGGATGTCGAAGAAGTTGTTTTCACTGGTGATGTGGATTGGTGGTGACGATGATAAGAAATATAGCCCTGACGTTCCCGTGGATTGGATTAATAAGAGCTTCGATATTGTCGATTTCCAATCGGATAAATTCGATGTTTCCTTAAGTTATGTGATCTAATGGCACACAACGAAAAAAGAACTCCCGGGCGGCTGGCCTGTGTACGATGGATACATCATCGCCGTGTTACATAAGTTCTATAAAATGTTAATTTGCATCATGTAATTAGAATCAAGAGAAAGAATTAGAGGATATTGTATTGGCAAAATCCCAGCGCGGAATCCCCTTAAGCCCGGATTAAGGGGTAACACCACTGTAGACTTACAAAAAAATTGATTTTGTTCTAATTGGCTGAAGAGATGCTTTAACCGATTTAGGATGAGGGAAAAAAAGTTTGGGACCTATAAAAAAGGTCCGGAGGCCTGTGTGGGTCTGCGGTGGCAGTGGCTGGCCACAATTTAAAAAAACGACACGCAACATAATATCTACACTTTTAATTTTATTCACTCCAAATTTCGAGCACATCTTTAAAATAACATTCAGAAGAGATGTACGTACGGGATTTTCTATGAGTTACATATAACATGATTTATTAACGAATGATTGTCCTTTTTTCTGCGGAAAATTGAGTTTTTACTTTAACTGCTTGCCAATTACACAAAAAAATAATATTTTTTAAATCCCCTACGTATTTTTCTAACGATACCCATATAAATTAATAGAATAAATAATAAAAAATAGTTCCACGTTTAAATTTGCGTCAGTTATACTGCGTGCCGCAGAGCGGCTCAAATTCAACATGCCACGCAAGAATGGCTCCAGCGTCGCCATTTTGTATAATTATTTGAGGTAGTAGACTCGCCAAGGCAATTTTCTATAGATTTTTCTTATATTTTGAGGACCCATTCAGGACACTATTAAGTGATTACCTGCAAAATTTCAAGAGGGTTTGCCGTTCCGTATTCGAGATATTAGCAATCAAAGATTGCACGGTTTTACACGTGTTTTTATGGGGAGCAGTGGAAAATTTCACATCTGACACAATAACTTCGACACTTTTCTACATATTTTAATTAAAAATTTATATAAATTTTTTTTTATTTAAAAAACTTATCTACAGATTTTTTTTAATCTGTAGAAAAGTTTCGACTATATTGCGTGATATGTGAAATTTTCCACTGCTCCCCATAAGAACACGTGTAAAACC
The DNA here is from genome assembly GCA_963210295.1 of Ophion ellenae. Lineage (NCBI taxonomy): Eukaryota > Metazoa > Arthropoda > Insecta > Hymenoptera > Ichneumonidae > Ophion > Ophion ellenae. The sequence continues at coordinate 4,014,805 of OY723389.1, read as the reverse complement.
GTGCAATCTTTGATTACTAATATCTCGAATACCGAACAGTGAACCCTCTTGAAATTTTGCAGATAAGCACTTAATAGTGTCCTGAATGGGTCCTCTAAATATTTAAAAAATCTATAGAAAATCGCCTTGGCGACACTACTACCTTAAATACTTTTTTTTTGGTTTTCTTGAAGATATCACTAATAATCCTCTTCCTTATCTTTCCAGCAAAAAAACGCGTAAAATCGCTTAATTTTTTACGTTTACAGTGGTGTTATGCTTTAACGGAAAATTTGGTGGAATCCGTTTAGTGCAGTTCAAAGAATTGCAATTATAAGAAATAGTGCAAGAACGCCACGCGTATTTTCCACGCACAGACGACGCGATATAAACGCGATGCATACTTGATCCACACGCTTTTTGGACTCAAAAACCTGCCGTGTGCAGAGGCCCTTAGTGACACAGTCTCATTAATTGTTTGAATTATTTTCTGTACACGAACTTACCGAATTATCGTATATTTATTTAGATACTGTTCGAAAATGTTGGAAGAGAACGTTCTGCAAGGCTGGCCTTGGCAGCGCTCTCAACAACAAAATGGCTCAGCTTCGGTCCAATCATAAGAAGAAGTGAGTCGTCGAGACACATTGGGATCCAGACCCTCAAAACTGAGGACGTTTTCCGACTAGTTCAATTGTTACTTCTGACGAGCGCTTTTTTCCAAATAAAATTAAAATAAATAACTAGAATTGCACCTCAAAATTACTCGTTGTAATTTTTTTTTGTAATACCCGTTTGATTTCTGCATGTATTTTTCAAACTATGTATATGTAACAAACAACATCATCCACATGTTGTATATTTGAGATGTATGCAAGCGCATGCCCCAAACATTTTTTATTATACACCTAAATATGTATTTAGAACTAGATCTGATATATATCTTAAGGGGTTACCCCCACTTGCGATTTAAAAAAAAATCGATTTTTTTATTGCACTTTTGAAGTATAAGTATCTGAGAATATGTTCTGAAAATTTCAAGTCGATCCGAACAAAATTGACTGAGATATGAGCGTTGAAAGAGAAGAATCCGCGTTGAAAGAGAAACTTTAAACGCGTTTTTCTCAAAATGGCATTTCTGAAGTCGGTGACCAAGATTACTCGAACACTAATTAACCGATTTTCTTGAAATTCTTCGATTAAAAAAAAATGGCCGTTTTATAGCCAGAAAACGGCCGTTTTTTTCGTTAAAATCGAACCATTAACTTTGACTGTCCGCCATTTTGTGAAAAATGAATATTTTTTAAAATCCTTCGATTAAAGACTAGTTTATACTTATATTTGACTAAATCCATCCGCATTTTTTTTTCAGATGATCCACTTCGCCGCAATGTTGGTCACCGCAAACTGTGTATATAAAAACATTATTTCATTGACGGCCATTTGCCACTAAACAATATAATATTTTTCAATAAAAAAATTACTGAAAGTTCTTCAAGATGTGTTCTTTAAGATGGTATATTGATCGATTAAAAAAGTTTTGTAGTTTTCTTAAAAAAAATTCATGAAAAAGGCCTTTTTTGCGCTACAAGTGGGGGTAACGCCTTAACTCATTCTTTATATACATTTTATAAATATCTAAAAATATGCATGAAATATATTTATTTTGAATGTATTCCGTGTACACTTCAAATGTATTACGAGTATATTACAAATAAAGTTTAAATATACTTGGAGTATATTTTAAATAAAGTTTAAATATATTTGGAGTATATCTTAAATGAATTATGAGGATATTTAATGTATAATTTAGCTATACTTTAAGCCATTTAAAATACTATTCAAGTATAGTTTAAATATATTTCAATAAGATTTAAAGTGTAGTATGAATATCTTCCGTGTCAATTTTAGATGTAGTTTAAATATATTTAAAATGCACTTCGAATTTAGTTCGAATACAATGAAATTATACTTCTAGTACACTTTAAAGCCATTCTGAGTGCACCGTGAGTATATTTTCAATAAAATTTGAGTATATGTCGTCACGTATCCAATGTGCATTTTCTGTACATTCTGAAGATCTATTTTTGGATGAAAAGTTGGATATCGCGAATATACGTTAAATGCATTTCCCGTATACACTGCATAGATCTAATGTATATCTAAGATGCATAATGTATATCTGAAATATATTTTACATCTATTTTGAAAATATCGAAAAATATATTTTTACATATATTTTATTTCCGTGTGGGTGAGGATGCCCACCAAATGAAACACATATCGTGGCGTTTTACTTCAATATATAATAGATGGGACATGCTGCATATACTTATCCTCTATACCTCTACCTCTGTACCGAAACGAGAGAGTGAGAATTGAACAAAAATCCTGAAGTAAAACAGGAGTAAATGAGCAGTAATAAATTAACGTGCTTTCGAAGAAATTTTCTGATCCAATGCAAGAAAGTTAGAATATTCTCTCGCATTAGAATGAAACAAGAGGAGACTGAGAGAGTAAAGAATATCAAGACGAGAGCAAGAAAATGTCTGATTTATCGCAAATGCAACGCGAGGATAGATTTATACTTGCAGCTATAAATAAACATGTCGCTCGAACGAGCTTTCCATTTTTCATACCGTGATTGTTACGCGCAAGGGAAGCATGCATTCGATCGAAAGTGTGAACTAGAAGTGGAATTATATTCGGAGCGATTAATCAGTGTCGTTTTAACACAGATTTCATTCGAGTCATTCCATTACGAGACACGACACGGAAGCATAAAGCTTTAAGTCGTAAGCTGATTTATCGAAATTCTAACGTCGATCTAAAACGAAAAACGGAGTATGCAGTGAGCTAAGTCAACTTGGTTTTTATTTTTTCCTTGTGCAACATCAGTCTACTTCTTCTTGCCCTCGTGCACTCGTGTCTACTCAATATTTTCGTGTTTACGTGGTGGCATTGTCTGTGATTTACTCTTGTATTATAGGTTTTCGCGAGGTAGGTGATCTTTTAAAGCAGCAATGTATTCGTGAGACGACACGTCCGTTTAGAGATATTAGCGGATAACCTGGATAAGTAGCTTGGAAGCGTGGATCGCATTCGGTGAAGATAACTCTCTAATTGGCACGCCTCTCCCCCCTTTAACTTTAACGTTAATTTGAAAGCATCAACCGAGAAACATGCAGAAAAAAAGCTTGACGGCAAATGCATAATCGCATGGACGTGAAGGAAGCGCGTTTTGCCTCATTAAGTACAGCATACTCGGCGAAACTTGACGACGAACATCACACTTATGTGCGATACACAAACTCATGTGTTCTACACAAACTCATCTAGAAATGTGATGTTTCACACATAAAAATACACAAACACCGAAGTACGTGCAGTTTCTCTCTCTCCCTCCCCCCCCCCCCTCTCTCTCTCTCTTGTACACCGACAGAAATTTGGCTTTAAATACATTTTAGACATTCATCCCAGTACATATACTATCATGTATATATGAAAATACACAAGCACGCAAATTGGGCTTTAAATACATTTTAGACATTCATCCCAGTACTCGATTAACGAACCGAGCGCAACAAAATTGTTAGAGCCCTTGTTCTCGGGAAAGCTACCATTATATCTCGACTTTCTTTTTTCTCATTTCATTTCGTCGTTTCGCGAATATACTTGCAAATACGCGGAAGGAGGAAAATGATTTCGTTGTTCAAGATTCTGGCTAATCGCATGTAATCACACTCTCTCCACCTTTTTTTGTTGTGCTTTTTTTATGTCGTGCTCTTTTCCATGGCAATTTCTGTATATATATATCGTCTCATTTTCTGTTTTAATTTTCACTTTTTATTTTTTACGTATGCGATTTCATTATTTCATATTTTTCTATACGCAATTTTCGTATTTAAAAACTGAATAATTTATATACGATTTCTTTATTTCGTTTTAATTGCTGGCGATTTCTTCCAGTTCGTTTCTGTATTTCGTATCATTATTCGTATGCTATTTGATAATTTTGTGCTCTCGACTTTTTGTTGTACAGTGTCCCAGGGCATAAATATATATGAATCAATCTTTCTCGCGCTATACGTTCGACCTCTAGGATCTTTGTGACGGGGTTTTACGGTGACTTAAAAAATCGTTCTGAGTCCCCTAATGCACGAGGCAGAGATTCCCAAACTGGGCGTCGCGACGCCCTGGGCCGTCGCGAAGAGTGATCAGCGGCACCGCGGGGGGCATCACATGTGTCATACAAGGGGTGCCAGGTGAGCGAAGATCTAAAAAAAGGTCATCAAAATCAAAACATTACGTGGCGGCCTTATGGGCAAGGGCGACGCAGGCCGAAAACTTTTGAGAACCCCTGCACTCGGGAATTTGTTTTGACAGCACCGAAACGTATGCCCGGAAGAAATATATTGATTACAAGATTAATTACGGGTGAAATGCCTGCAATGGCAATGGGGATCCGAACTCGGTAGACGTCCACGGTAAGTAATAATATTAAAGAATTTCCATAGGCACTTAAAACCAAAGAGAAGAGCCTCAAATATATAAATTAGCGGTAAATTCGAGATTTTCAACGGATATTCACGAGAATCGCGGAGACGCGTTTATTCTATGATTTTACGATGATCCTAAAGTACAGGGACTGAAGAAAATAGCTGAGCAATCGAGAAAGTGCAAGAATACGATCGAAATCGGCTCGTGCGTGAACGAGTGAATTTTGACTTTTGCTGCTAGAGATGACGACGTTAAATTACTGCCTAACGACGACGGGCCACCTATAAGCATCAGGGAAAATTCACGTACAGACGCCTACAGTATCCGCATCCAACCGCCATGATCTCGAAAGCAAAGAAGCGGTTGGGAAGACCGTTTCATATTTAAAGTTGGTTGGATGGGGACATTTTACGCGGCGGCAACCGATTTATACATGTATATTTGTCGTGTACCATGTGCTGCCGAACGTCAAAGACGGTAGTAAGAGTCGACGCTCGACAGTCTAGCGAACAGCGCGTATATTCTTGTCCGCACTCTCATTTCCTCTGATACAGTGTGTTCTTCACTTACGAGATTGAGTAAAATGGTAAGCGAGTTTAGTGGTCTTGCATTCAATTTCGCTCTTCTCATCCCTCCTTTTCTTCCAGTTTCCTCCTCTCTATCCTTTTTTCTCCCCCATTCTTTCCGGAACTAAGTTATCATTGCTATGAAAAGATAATGATTTACATATGATTATAATTGTCGTGTGACTTATTTTTGTTTGACTTCAATATGATTGGAATTGTATTGTTTGCATTGCAAAAAAGAAAAAGAGCTGCACGCACTACTCAGGATCTTTCTGTTACGTCCCAGCTGCTATGCACGGGCTACCCTTTTTTTCACTCTGAGCATGTACCAACGCCAAATACCTGGTATGTATAAATACAAAATCCTCATTCGCTGACATACTAACAATAGATAAGAACAAGCATACAATAATATTAATGTACAGCAGCGAAACACACGCATCATGAGAAACAAGAAATGTCGCTCTCATGAGACGGAGATCTTCAACAGTTTCCACGTGCACGTAAATGCTTATTCCAATAACGATAACACAGTATTCGGTACCAGGACATACGTATCATTTTCAAACCACTACGCTGTTCCTAAGACGGCGCCGGCTCAGAGTGGCCACACGGAACCTAGCCGCACAACAATTTTCCATATCTTAAAAACCAAACAAACCCTTAAAGAAATCCATCCGACGTGGGCCACACGGCTCGGTCGTAAATCTTGTTCATATCAACACTCCTTGAAATTTCCCAACCGTTAGCCCTGATGTAGTTCCTCAAATTCAAGCCGCCACAATGTTTTTACCTCCCAGATAACGCGACAACGAACCAAATATCCATAACCCAATATCTTGCATCCAATCACACGACTAAACGAGCTCTCATATTCCATCTTATCCAACCACAAAATTCGAAGCAGTTTCCCATGGATCATCCTGACAACAGACAAATCGAGAAATAAGTCCTTTTCTTCCTTTATCGACTTGAAAAGAGAAATCCAAAAGAAGTCTCCTCCCTACCTCCTACTCGAAATAATAAAAAAAAACATGGCGTCAATATAAGACGCCCGTATATAGGACTGCGAACAGAATAGCGGCAGTCACCGTCAGAGAGTCAGTCGGGAAAAGTCAGAGTCAATCAGACACAGGTAGGTAGTCGAACTCCAAACCAACCATTTTTCTAAACTCTCTTCGTGTTCATAAACCAAACTCATTGTGCTGGCAAACTTTGTTCAATAAAGTATTATTATTAAGTGAATAAACCTTATTTTGTGTGTAACCGAAGCTAAATCGCATATCTCGACAATTATTCCAAGATCTCAATAAGGCTGTAAGTAGAACTCATTTCTCAAACCAAATTACGCGACCTAATCTACCAAATTGTCCTTCAGTAATTAAATTGTGTTTGGGGTGACCGGCCTACCAATAAAGACTCACTGTGTCCCTATAAAACTAAAATCATTCGCACTCCAATTCGAGGGCTCCGGTCACCCCATCTAAATCTCTCTCCGGGCCGTAGCAGTTATTCACCACAAAATCAACTCGGACATAACAAATTTACTTATCTATCTACGTATCCCTCTATATATTTATCAACGTATCCCTCTATATATTTATCAACGTATCCATCTTCTTCTTCCTTCCTTTCGGTTTCCATTTTCGTCCCCTTTTCCTTTTTCACTATTCTTGTCCATCTCGTCTTTTGACAAACACTTCGACGCCTCGATGTTTCAGCACTGCCACATTTCACGACGTTACGAATCCTCCCGCATCATTTCCTATTGAGTCTCTATGTAGGTACATCTATGATCCATGCATCTCCGATCTATTGTTCTTATTTTAAGAACAATAGATGATCAAAGTCTATAAGATTATCTAGCAGCGTAGATAATCTAATGGACTTTGAGAGACTTCAACGTATCAAAAGTCAATGTATCGTTAGGAATCTGACACATTCGACGTTGCATGTTTACAGTTTTATTCTCGAATAACGTCGATAATGCAAGTGAGTGAGGTGTGGCAATATTTTTATAAGTAATCCATTCTGGTGTTGAGAATTTTTGTATCCTTACAGTTTAAATTTAAAATACAGCAAATTGCAGTGGAATTCTCTATGTACAGAATCGATTAATGAAATTCTTTAAGTCCCGAATTGTAGTATTGAAATATGGACAGTGAACGTGAGTGTCGAAATGGGGTCCGTAGATCTTTAGTAATTCAGTTACAGCAGCGAATTTTCTAAGATGAAATACTAAAAAACTGTCGGTTGCCCTTTGGAAAGAGTTAAACATTCTTGTTCCTCTCAACTGCTGCTAGATGGTAACAATGAAACCCGCTTTTTTTAATCTCCGTTTTTGAGCATTCATTTTGTACAAACTTGTTGGATTACATTAATTAAAGTATTTTCCCTGAGATGTTATCATTTTCTTCTACCTTCTGGCAAAAACTGAATTCCACTTTAAAATAATGCCCTGTCTTTTAATGCTATCCACTCATCTACCCATTTTCAAGACTTACTCGTAATTACGGAACTGTATTATTTCTAAGGCCTGTTGCATCGACTAGAATAAGTGACAATCACTTGGAGCAAGGTCCAGATAATATGGCAAGTGAAGGAGGACCTTCCATTTCAGTTCCATCGATGGTTTTTTCAGCGGTACTGCAGCATGGGGGCGAATGGTGGCGGGTAGCAGTAGCACTTCTTGGTGATTCGACTACTGACACGCTTTTTTCAATTCAATTATTGTTGAAACGATCCAGCTGACATTGGTAACGGTCGGTAGTGACGATTTCCTTGGGTTTCGGGAGCCAATATGACGAGTCCATATCCCACCAGATAACACGAGACCATATCCCACCAGCATGGCTTTGGGACCATGGATTTTGCATTCTGGCATCGTGTCGACGGTCGGCCAGGATCAACCCTTAATTTTCTGCGTTTCAGGTTGTTGAAATGAATCTATTTGATCATTCCCAGTTCCAATATTTTACAGGAAACTTCTTTTCTGTGCCTCGCAAACAAAGAAATGGTTATGTTTGGTCCATTCGCAACGGCGTTCTCACTCAGCTCGTATAGCAGCCATTTCTTTTTTCTGTACATTCCCCCTAGTACGCAAACGTCGAGATACCATTGACTTGTTAACGTTGGGCAGTTCAACCAAATTTTCAAGAGTTTCAGAAGAGTTTTCAACCAACGAATTCAGCAATACTGCAACTTCAAATTTTTCACCAGACCTCGTCGTTGCTCTTCGTAGTTACAATCGCCACTGTTGAATCATCGAAACGAATCTCTACATATACTTTTGAATACGGCAGACTCACCATAAGTCTATGTGAGCAATTGGTGAGTTTCACCGGCACTTCATTTTTAATTGGCGTAGTGCAGAAGTACACATCCGAGAAATAACTTGTCACGTTCCTTCTTTAAATTGCTTTTTCGAGCCCTGTTTTTTCAATAAATTATGGCTTTTTTGGCGGGACGTTAGTAGCACAGAACGACCATTCAAGGTGACATAAGCGCTATCTGCCCGTACTAAAATATAAGCACCTAGAGACACCTTCACCCGAACAGCAGGTTTCAATGCACCCACCTAAAATAATTAATAAAATGATGTTACAGCTCTCGTTAACCCTCCATATCAAATTCGTGATGAAAGTACATGTACTATCTGTAGGTACACGTATGAGCTAAAAGTTTCGCTCGAAGCGTATAGTAATATCCAATGCCTATACGATGCTGTTGGTTGTACATTTTCGACAGAGCTTGTACCCTCTATATGTCCCGCACTTCGCACCTCATTCATAGATAGGTCTCATACTCGTATAGAGAGCGGCGCTGTATTTGCGGCAACGCGCGATTTTCCTGCAATCACAGCGTTGAAATTCCTACGACCCGTTTTCCGCGAAACATTTTATATAAATAAAAATAGCGTGAAAATGTCAACCCAAATGCGACACAAAGGAAAGTTTACAAGAAAAAAAGCGCTTACTAAAAGACTGTAAGCTGTGGCAGCCAGATGTCAAGCAAATGCGGTCAAACGCGATGAGAATAACCATAACCTCAACGATCAGCAACAAAAATTCGCTGTCGAAGGATCGTGGATTTACAACATCTTGCCGACAGTCTAAATTGTATTCGCTGTAACAAAGACATTTTTTTGAGGAAAACAGTGAAGGAAACCCGAATCGGATTGAATTCTATTTTACATATTTCCTTGACGAGTGCTCTGCAATAACCCACGTTATATCTACACACACACACACGAGGCCAGGACACAAAGGATTGCAAGTTAGTAGTGCGTGGTCGATAGGATGCGAACGTTCTTGTGTATGTGACTGATTTTTTAATATTTTCTACACATTTTTTTCAAACTTCTTTTATGGATAAACTATTTTTTGTGTGTCTACATAAACTCTGTCGATATAACTGGCGCATTCATTGTACATAATACAGATTAACCAACTGTCAAATTGCAAGTTTTGTTAAATTTATATTACAGTGTTGAACTGTCAAAATTTACTTTTGACTACACTGTATTTTGGACTGTGTGTTCCAGTAAAAGATACAGTAGAGCGGTTCGAGTCCAAAGAGGACAGTATAGGAACTGTAATAATTTACTTTGAGCACTGTGTTTCAGTAAATATCGCTGTGCAATCGCTCGAGTCCAATGCGAACTGTGTAGCCCCTGTATTTTGTATTATTTCTTTTTTTTCGTGTACAGAACTACCTTAAGGTAGTTCGGAAGAAAAACCGGAAGTCAAACTGACAATATTAATTTTTTTCTTTCGAACGTTTAAAATACACAGAATTGAATCTCATAAAAAAGTATTTTTATTTTGGTACCCGTTAGAATGAAAATGTATGATTTTCATAAATACTTAGAATCGACATTGGTGATCGAGCACTCGGTTGATCATTATTGACTTTACTAGTGGTCCATGTTTTAAGCAGTTGGCAACGCGACATAACCTCACTTCAGAAGAATTCAAACATCACCTCTCAACGACTCAACAAATGTCAAAACATAGCACAATTACGTGTAAGTGGTCGTTCCTTTTTTTGACAGAAAATTAATCTGCTTTTGTTCACGCAGATTAATAATAAGAGATTGATTGGGCAGTTTTTAAAGTTTCATGTTCAGGTAAGTATATAGAACGAAAACAAAACGAAATTTTAAAGTTTTCTAAATAAAAATGTTTACAGCCGTTCTTCATATGTATATTTGTATACGTAAAAATCAATTTAAAAAATTAAGATCTACAATCAACATATTTTTATTCATTTTTCATCCTCTGTTTTATTATTCCTTTTATTCTATTCTTATGGTATTTGGCATGATCTGCAGCGTAGGCATTCGGCGACATTCATATCGCATTCTGCGTGAATTGCCGTCTAAGAATTTCCCCTAGCAATCACAGCTGACGCTCCAATCACCGTTTAGAGAGAGAGACGGATGCCGCAAAGAAAAATTTAATAAATTATTGTGAAAAAATTACACGGTGGATCAGCTACAAGTTTTGCAGGTGAATTCCGTATTAATCGAAGATTCGAATAAGAAGTTTTGTTTGTTGGGTCAAACGACTAAATTTTACGTAAAGTTATCATTTCCGGTAGATTTTTCGGAGATTACGTTTGAGTGCGTGTATTTTGAACCAACTTTTAACGTTCATATCTTAGAAATGGTACGGTGGAGTGGCTTACATTTATTTATTTCAACGTGATTAATGACGTGAGGTCGAACGTTAGTCGATTTTTGGACTGTTTCTTCCGAACCACCTTAAGATCAACGTAGGCCTATTATCTTTGACAACACTTCCCGCCTCGAAATTTTGTAGTAGTGCTCGCCTGATCTCTTCCTGATGTTGAACTGACGAGTAAATCCGTCGTATGGGTGCAGAAAGGCAAACTAGTTAGGTCGTAGTAGGGTAGCGTGTTGTCGCCGGACCATAGCATATTCTACCTTAAACAGGGGCACGAAAAATAGCCTGATTTTGTACCAGTTTGATTTGGCAGGTCCCTTTGGCGCTCCCTTCAAACGCCGTTGCACGGAAAGAAGATTGTATGCGACATACGACTACAGTTGTAAGTTGATTGGCAACTAATAATCAGTTACTGTAACTTTCATTCGCGTACACACAGAAGAAAATCCCTTGGTTCAACAGGATTGTTCATTCACATATGGTCAACGAAATATTAAGATTAAAGACTAAAATATTTTATTATTCCGAGTATCCGTGGCTTCAATGGAATATATAATTCTCGAAATAATTTCTTTGACAAATAATTTATTGGCATCCCCCAATAATGAATGTAGTCAGTCCAAGTCACTTTTTTCGGTGTACCGTTGTTTGCCCCAGAAATTGTTCGGATATGCTTGGTTCGACCAATGAAAATAAATTGCTGTACAGGATGCTTCCGCCACATTTATGTTTTGAACCTTCGAAAAGTACAACTCTAGGTAACACACAAATAATTCTATATAATAGAGAAATTGCACCAGTGTTTATACGCAAGGGACGTGTATTTGAAGTTCAATGTTTATGATAAAAATACATACTTCGTTATGAGGTAAAACATTCTGAAAAAAATCAACATATTCTAAATGCATTACATTTTTTGGCAATAATCTCTGAATGAATTTTTATTCACCTAATGTTCTACATCTTCTGTGAGGAATATTTTTGATGAGGATGCACCCACACGCTCCGATGGGCACCAGCTAACTTCATTCCACCGGTATGACCTGGAGGATGAGTGGAACTACTTTCATCCCCACACTGAGAAAAAAACCAATTGAATAGAAAAAAATATATAGGTTGCACATAAATGTGCTGCTGCGGAGTGCCACCGATATATGAGATTGCTACAATACTATAAAGTATTGGAAAATGTGATTGATTTTAATAACATATTATTTCATTTGAAAAAGCTCTTCTGTTCTCTGTCTATCTACATTATCCTTCAAATAAAATTCTATTCTATTGAAATCATTCTATATACAATCCGTAGATGTATGGATGAAATAATTAAGCGGTTGCTACAACATTTTTTATTTCGTACAAAAATATAATCGATAGAATTAATTATTTCTTTACTGCATCGAAACGATTATGCCATAGGACGCAAGTTTTTCAATTTGTTTTAAATCTTAAATAAAAAGTGAGTATTAGAATGATCATCCACGATAATAGTGGAGAGAATATCAAATATCCAATGGAACATCCATGGAGAGAATATCAGATATTCAACTGATAAGACCAGATACTACACTTTGATCTTAGCCACAGGCCAAGAAGCGATACTCTTTAGAGCTTCTCGGGCATTTAAGTAGATTTTCGGTTCGCGCTACGCTTACGAGAAACGAGCGTGCGTGCGGCTTCTAGCGGTTACTCCGAGAACTACGGGTTTTCTCACACCAATAATTTCAGTGGTGCTCGGGCATGATATGGTTGATTTTGTCAACCAAATGCGCAAAAAACATTTTATTTTCGCACAATTTTTTAACCAATTCAGACAATTGCTTAAAATTTTTCAATCAAAATATTAATATTTTAACGAAAAATGTACTTGAAAATCAATATCGGATATGGTGAAAAAATAAAATAATATATCTACTCAATAGAAATTTTATCTGAATCAAACGAGCGAAATTCAATTTTTCTTGTGTACTCGAATCACCAATATTCATGTTATGAATTGAAACATTTTTTTGTTCGTTGCAGAAAATGCATTCAAACCTATATAATTTGTTCGCCATAATTTTTTAGATAGTTTCAATAATTTATTGTTCTCGGCTAACAATATATCTTTTGAATAGAAAAAAAACTTTTAAGTTTATCATGTTATTTAAGTCAATAGCGTTTAGTTTGGACTAATAAATCCGATTATTTACACCAACAATTTTACAATTGAATCAACGAAATTTCATTTAATAACACCAATGATATTGGATCAATGAGTTTTTTCTCAGTGTATTTGTAAAAATATGCATTTTTGAAAGTTCGGTAATTACATAAGGTATTTTCGTTACTTTGTATAATTATATTCTATAACTTTTTCTCGCTCAACGCGAAATTAATTGGCAACGTCGTAAATCGTGGTATATCATAATGCTCAGGTTGGCAGAAGTGTCGCGAAGTTGAAGACATATGCGCCCCGTTCGTAACCTCAATATCGGCCCAAGGAGCTGTCAAAAATGAATATCGGTCCGCGTAAAAAAAAATCCGCTGGAAAGAAAAAGTGTGTACTAATGCTGTCTATAATCTTGAAGAAATAAAAAACTTTAATAATTTTCCGATATTCGAAAAAAAAAATATATGTATGGAAAATAATCCGCGTTTGTTTGGGTTTGGGTCCTTGCCTATAAATGTATAATTTCTGAACATAGTTATTAAATTAATATTAAGTAATTATTACTAAATAAGAGAATAAGTACCAATAACATTCGTTTTTAATTATCCTGCCCGAGTAGTTTGAGGTGACCGGGCATAATTACCGAACACCGATAAGATAGGTAGCATTTGTGCTGTCTACGACGTTACCATGATTGCACAGTCTAATATTTGGTGTGCTTGATTTTCGCACGAATTCCGTATCAAAAACATTAGTAATTTTATAACGGTACTGTGAATCCTCATTTTCACGGTACCAAGGGTTAGTCCGATGATTAGTCGAACCGTATCTATTTTTTCAGCAAGTTGATCAGCAAAGAGGTTACAAAAGTCCAGAAAAATGTCAGCTTGGTGGTAACATGTTAACTGAACCCCATAACAACCTTCTGAGAGGAAATATTGTCAGGCTGGCCTGACATTTGATCCGGGCTTGATCACGCTGTAGCACGGAGGCCTTATTTATGGTGTGCCTCGATTTGTCTGATCAGACTTGTTTTAGGCGATAGTCAGGCAACTGGATTTACGGTTGCCTCCAGTTGCCTGACCCGGCCAGGTTCAGGCGATAGTCAGGCAAACAGATTTACGGCTTGCATAAATTCGCCTCATCAGACTACCTTCAGGCGATGGTCAAGCAACTAGACTTGCGGCTTGATTAAATTCGCCCGATCCGGCTAGCTTCAAGCAATCATCAAGTAACTGGACCTATATACAGTTTGGCGCCTTTTACACGCCTAACATCTTTCCAAACACCAGACGAACTGTATATATTAGCGTGTCGTCAAAACGTCGACACATATTGTCCACTCTGTGCGTACATTTATTATTATTCCTAATATATTATTTATTCCTAATAAATCTGTGATTAAGTTTCGTCAGTTGAAAAAACTATTTAGTTGAATCCACTAAATTTCTCTATTTATGTTTTTTTTAACTAAATAGAATTTTCATAGAGACAAATATTTTTCTACTTAATTGAATGAATAGTCTGTCATATATATAGGGGTTATGTTTGAAAAATATATAGCATGATATTCAATAAAAGTTTCTCTTTTTACAATGATATTAACTAATTGATATAGTTTGTGTGATGCAACAAATAATTATAGGAACACATGTGGTCTCTTATGCCATATCTGCAACCAAAATGCAACAAATACTCGGTAGCGTAGGGGCAGCGTGCGTAGCTATAGGTAGGTAGTTACTAGGTTCGATTCCATGTGAGAGCGGAAATACTTTCAGAAGGCCGAGGAATGACGAATTATGATACAAAATCATTGTGATAGAACTCTGAATCAAGTATTTAAATTTACTTTGGATTTATGAAATATTCTATTCTATATTCTAAAAAATATATCCGAAACAAATATCCGAAAAAACCTATTCGATTTAAATAGATCCTATTTAAATTAAATATTTTTGGCAGTGCAATGAAGAACCTCACGTGATGGAGGTTTCCGAAGCAACAGCGAACTTTTCTCTTCGAACTGCATGTCAGTGCCTTCACTTTTCATCCTGATCAGGCCTTGATTGTTTAGTCTGATCAGACCAAAGTCAGAGATTGCATTTCAAAACGTTTAGTACTTGATAAAAAAACCTTGATTAAGGCCGGGAAAACGAATCAGGTCTTTCTTGTAGCCGGAGCAAGATTTCTACTCGGGCTTAACGCTATCGGTAACTTATCGGGGAATATTCCCGCGGTAGCTTATGGAGATCGCCCAAGTTGCATGCCCCGCTCCCCCTGGTGCACAGTAAAAGAAGGGCACCTGAACGCATCTAAAAAAACAACGATACGAAGAAGTTCTATGACCCTTCGGCCGTAACCTCAACTTCCGCCTGTTCTCTAGTATCGTGAACTGTTTCCATAGGGCGCCGGTGTTGCGCCCGGACCTCCGTCGAAGGCTCCTTAGTCGGGCAGCTCGATACTTTGAACCATACTCCCCTTGACGGGTAACAATGCCCGAAACCCCAACAAATCACAACTAAATCGAAATCTCGATATCGATAACGTCTAACTCTAAACTGTACCCGAGGCGAATCGGAAGGATCAGACCATATGGGAACAAAATTGATCAGTATCTGTTCGGGGAGTCCTTTGTGACCGTGAGTTCCAAAAAAAAAACCCGTCACACTACGTATCTACGTTTATGATATAATAGCTCCATTTGATTTACACCACGGTCTTACATACTGGTCTGGGAACTCCGTTAGTTCACATGGTTCCTTTGCTGAAACTCGACGTTAGAGGCGCTGCAATCCAGGAGTGTTATGTACGACAGAGACAACAATACTCACGCATTAGTGTTATAGCCTACTCCGTGATCATACAACACCCCTCGATACTGGTGATACTACAAATTCGGCTTCAATAGTCGAGTCACCTCACCCACCGAAATTTCATCGAGTTTCCAGACCTGTATGAAAGACCGCGATTTACACTATACTAAATATAAAAGGAGGCTATCGGGTAGCGTGCTTAGAGCACAAGAGAATGGAATGCGTCAGTTTGATTTCTCACCATAAGTAAAATCTTCGTTTAGTTAGGCAAACGTTTTCTCCTAATTACGGTGCATGCAGGAACACCGAGCACCTATGATGAAAAATCATTGTGGTACTGATGTGAAAAATCATTGTGGTTATAATTTATTCATAGTTCCTCCACAATTTCCGATACAGATAAGGGGGCATCCATTAATTACGTGAGGTGATTTTGGCGATTTTTTGACCCCCCCCCCCTCTCCCCCTGGTGAGATATCGTGAGATTTTGCTCGACCCCCACCCCCCTCCCCTAATCTAACGTGAGATTTTTCAAAATGCATACGTTCACGGAAAATAAATTGTAGTAGAAGTAACTGCGGTTGTAGTACCATTTACTCCAATATGTAAAGTAGTAGTGAGACTCTCCCTACGTGATAAAAATTACGTGATTACTAAAATTACTAAAATTACGTGATATTTGCCGAAGCCCCCCTCTCCCCCACGTGAGATTGGGTGAGATTTCGCTCGACCCCCTCCCCCCCCCCCCCCCCCTAAACGCCTCACGTAATTAATGGACGCCCCCTAAGGCTGTTGGGTCAGGTTCGGAACTAAGTTCGGAACTAAGGAAGAAGCTAACTGAGATAAGTAGCGAAATGACTAAACCGCCAGTGAATGAACGAAATGACCAGTAAATAGGCGCTCAACCGCCGGTAAATGGACGTGTAGTGTAGACGAACGCTGTCAAGCAAAACGATTTATTTTTATTAAATGCCAGATTTGGAGATCACTGTGTTGCACAATAATAATCATATTATTGTTATACATATGAGTAGATAGATTCGTTTATTCCAAATGTACAGTTTTCGCTTTTTACAATACCCTTCCCTCATTCACTATTTCATTACATGTTTTCTTAATTAAGCGCCACTTGAATACTACTTATGATCTAAATACTAAATACTAATTAATGCCCCGTCTCTTTCTCTTTGCTTTTATTCCTCCTCTTCCCGGCTCTCCCCTTTTCTCCCTTTTTTTAGGCTTGCGAGCGCCTTCAATTATTCGCGAATCCCCAGCACCGGTTCCCCCCTTAAGGTTTGTTTGGTCCTCTTCTCTAACTCCCCGCCTTCCCTTTCTCCTCTCCATTCATCTACCCCCTAACCCATTCTTCTCTCATCTCTCCTCTCGACACCTCGCATTTCCATGTGTTCCAGATTTTCGACTGCCTCTCCGCAAATTCCACATGACCAGCTGTCATATCCCTTTTTCCTAAGTTTCCCTACGTTTCCGCATCGCAGTCTAGCTCACTGCTCCTTCGCTCTCCCCCCCTAACTGTTTATTATCCTAATACTTCTCCCTCTCTCTCTCAATCCTCTCAATACCTTTGTATCCTTGTTCCAGGAGCAGAAGGATGACCTATCCACTTTGGTCCAGTCCCCTTGCACGTCCTGATTCTTGTTGCTGCCCACCCCCTCGCTCAGGCATCTCTTGACCCTCCCCTTGCTCTCCGCTCCTGACCACACCAGATCGACGACTCTTCCATCGACTACTTCGCTCATCGCCTTCTTAAACTCCTTTCCCCACCTTGACGGTAGCCCGTTTAAAATACTTCTGACCTCTTCTCTTAAACACACCCTTGGCCACTTCCCGTTTTCCATCTTCAGAATTTGGACTATGTAACTGCCTGCTCTTTTCCTTGCTTTCACCTCCACACTCCTCCTGCCCGCCTCCAACTTCCATATATAGCTTGGTGTTTTTCTTGCAACCCCCAGAGCCATTTGTACTAGTTTCCCTGTAGTTTCTCGACTTCCTCCCTTCTCTTCCACCCCCATCGGACCCATACAGTGATCCCGCTTTGACTACTAAGTCAAACAGCTGTAGCCTCTCTTTCAGCCCACCTACTTTCGCCCTCTTCATGACCCCCACACCGTACTTGCCGCCTTTTGCGCCCTACCTACCAGTTCTCTCAGATGCCGTCCTCCTGTGTTTCGTGTCGAGAACCAGTACCCCAGGTACTGGAACCC
The DNA here is from genome assembly GCA_963210295.1 of Ophion ellenae. Lineage (NCBI taxonomy): Eukaryota > Metazoa > Arthropoda > Insecta > Hymenoptera > Ichneumonidae > Ophion > Ophion ellenae. The sequence continues at coordinate 3,996,886 of OY723389.1, read as the reverse complement.
GCTCACCACCTCTATTATTTTTCCTTTGTAACTCCACTCTCCCCCCCCCCTCTCCCCCCGTTTCTAAACACCATGATTTTTGTTTTTTGCTTACTCACCTCCATCTTGGGTTCTTTCACGTATTTTTCGAGCAATTCTAACATCCTCCTTAGTCCTTCCGCATCCTCCGCCATTATCGCTATATCGCCCGAGTCGAAATTTTCAGCCTGTTTTAAAGGCCTTTGATCTTATGTCAGCCTAACTTGAGTCTGTTTACTGTTAGAAGTCCTACCATGGGCTCCTACCCGAGTCGAAATTTTCAGCCTATTTTGCCCCTCCAGATCCTCACAGTGGTAGGAGATAAAGGCAGTAAAGTAGCTTCGTATTCAATATAACATGAGCTCCTACTTAGGACCTAGAACGGAAACAAATTTTCTTTTTCTCCACTTGCAGGCGCTAAGGAGGACGTCGATTGGCACACGTATACACGCACACGCATACACTCTATTACGCATATAGAGATACATATGTCTGGATACGCGCATGCGTAGACATACGTATATACCCGCACACATACACCCCTAAGCATACACCAACACACGTATACTAGTACCTATATGTATGCATGCGTGACTGCTATAGGGATCCGCGTATACATGCATAAGTGAGGGCAATTCCTATCAAAAATATTGTAACTGTTTGCCCAAGATCCATTTCTTCCACTTTGGAGAGTTGCTGGCGCTGCAGGGGCAAGTTTGAAGCGAATGCGAAAGGTTCGCTGGGTGGAAATAATGGAAAGGTCGATGGAAAAGTACGCCTCTACGTCGAACGCGCGGTCCTACCTAGTCCGACGCACGATGGTTCCTGAAAACTATCAGACCCCCTCTTTCGAATGCGACCATCCCCACCCTCGTTTCGTCAAAACAGCCAAATGCACGATAGGTCCAAACGCAATCAAAAGAGGAGCTGGAACAACTTCACCTAGTTTAGGTAGGAGTATAAGGGCCTATGCAGGAGGTAAGCAAAGGAAGAGCATGTTAGGAGCCCATAGTAGGACTTCTAGCAGTAAAGAGACTCAAGTGAGGCTGACATAGAATCAAAGGCCTTCAAAATAGGCTGCAAATTTCGGCTCGGGTAATGCTCAGGCCGACGATCTCACAATATATGAATGTATCGACTCCAATATTTCAAGGGATCTTCTCACTTTAGACGCTAAAACAGGCTCTTTTCATGATTTTTGATAGGTTTATATTATAGATATTGACATAAAAGTTGTTACACTTAATAAATACACTTTCAAAATGCATTCGATTTTTTTTACTAATTTAAGTCACTATTTATAGACGAAAATGGTAGCTAAAAAAGTGTCCTAAAAAAATTGTAAGTATCTGCGCTGTTGATGAAATCTCGGAGATAGATCATCGGAAAGAAAAAAATCAAACGGTTTTAAATTCAGTATGTTAATGGCTATAGCGCATATCATACGATTTTCGATATATGCAAAAATAACAAAAAGGCGAACATTTTTCGAAAAAAAAAACGTGTTTTTTCACCGTTTTTGGGGGAAAATAGTATATAGCATAATTTTTTTAAATCCTTGATATGCGCTATAGCTATAGTTGTAAAGAAGATATGGTTAAAATTTCATAAGGGTCGGTTCAATAGTTTCGAAGATTTCATCAATAAGCCGTCGAAAAACTTTGTTTCGAGAAAAAACACGTTGAAAATTTGTTTGGATTACATGAATAAATTTTCTTTAAAAGTATCTTGAAAGTGTATTTATTAAGTGTAATAACTTTTTCATCAATATCTATAATATAAACCTATTATATATTATAAATATTGATAATAAAGTTATTACACTTCATTAAGGCATAAAATAAAAATGGCGCCAATGTTCCGACCTGAGAGGTGTGAAAATCTTGGGTTTTGCCATTCAATGCCAACTGTAGCAAATCACAGCGGAACGATATTGTAATATACGCACCTTTAGTGTCGTGGAAGACCATCGAGGGAACTGTATGGATCATATTTACGTTTAATCGTATTTTCTACAGTCAATTTTCAATTTAATCACATTTTCATGTAATCATCCTTTCATTAAGGGGTCTTCTCACTTTGGACGCTCGAAAAGGCTTTTTTCATTAATTTGTCGATAGGTTTATATCATAGATACTTACATCAAAGTTGTTACACTTAATAAATGCATTTTAGAAATACATTTATTGTATTTTTAAATGTATTTATGTAACCCAAACAAGCTTTAAACGCGTTTTTCTTGAAACAACGTTTTCCGATGGCTTGTTGATAAAGTCTTCAAAACTACTGAATCGATCTTATGAAATTTTAAGCACGTATTCTTTACAACTATAGCTATAGCGCACATAAAAGATTTTTAAAAAATTTGATATTTACTTTTTTGGCCAAAAACGGTGAAAATACCCATTTTTTTCGTTTTTTTCGCTATTTTGTTATTTTTGCATATATCAAAAATCGTATGATATGCGCTGTAGCCATTAACATAATGAATCTAAAACCGTTAAATTTTTTTGTTTCAGATGATCGATCTCCGAAAATTTTTCAACAGCGCAGAACTACAATTTTTTAGGACTTTTTTAACTACCATTTTCGTCTATAAATAGTGACTAAAATAAATAAATAACATTTTTTAATGTATTTTGAAAGTGTATTTATTAAGTGTAACAACTTTTATATCAATATCTATAATGTAAACCTATAAAAAAATCATGAAAATAGCCTTTTTTAGCGGCTATAGTGAGAAGACCCCTCAAATTACACTAATTCTCTCGGTTATGATTATAACAGGCGCAAAAATGTCAATTGAAAACGACTTCGATAAATAAGAAAGTGTAATTCAATGAAAAGATTAAACGGAATTATGTTCAATTCCCACGTAGATAACCAACTTTTATCATCGGTTTTATTATTGTATTACTCGATTCTATTTTCAATTATATTTTCTATACAATCTCGCAATATAACCCTGAGAAATGCAACTGTACTTTTCAAACTCTGTCAACCTGTAAACCCTCCATTGTCGTGCAGTGAAAAGAAAAAATAGAGGACTTTTTCTTCTTTGTTTCGAAAAAAGTATTTCAACCACGGCAATAATAAGTTTGTCAATATTGAACTGTCGTAAGAGACCGTCTTAATGGGAGCCCAGAGGAAAAAAGTCGGTACATAGTTTTTTTCCTTTGATTTCTATATACACATTTGACTTCTTTTTGCATTTCTTTAACGTTATACAGCTATGACTTGCGTGTGGCACAGGACATTTTTCTCCTTTGTTCAATTGTCTCAGTTTGTATTTTTTCCGAAAAAAAAACCAAACTGAGAGCCCATGGCAAAGCTAATGTTATAAAAATAAAACTTTACTGCGCTACTGCGGAGGATAAAAGCACATTTACCGCGCCATAGGTAAAGGGATATAAGATGACCAAGTTGACAAGAAGAAAACAAATTTGTTGCGTACCTAAAGATTGATAACAGGCAATAAGGTAAAGTACTTTGCATCCTCCAACCGTCCATTCAGGGGGTCTTATACGAACAAAGTTTTGTTTTTCTGACATAACTTTCGATGAGAACAAAATATTTTTCTTGGGAAAAAGCCCTATCAACACTTTTGAGCGTGGAAGAAAATCCTCTATTTTTTTTCATTCTACTATCATTCAGGCGAACACTCGAGCCCCCGGGAAATCTGCTTCATTTGGACCATTTTTTTGGGTATATCGTAAATGGAATCCAAAATCGGTTTTAAAGTCTTTACTGCGCCAACTTTGACGGGTATCGACGAAATAAAAGGAAAAAAAATTATCACGGATTCCCAGAAGTTTGAAGTACATACAGAAATTGATGTAGACACGTCAAAAACTAGAGTTTAAAAAACGCGTCTGAAGTTTAACGCAGCATTTTCCGATAAACAATTAGGCTGCTCCTTCTTTTAGGCTGATTTAAAAACGTGCGCTGTCTCTTTTCCTGCTTCAATCAGGGATCGCTCCGATAACTTAATACAAGTCAGCCCCCACGTAGAAATTGTAGTGATGCGGCTCGAGTGTGGTGCCTAATACCTACATAGTTTTCATTATCCTTAATAAACGATCGGTGTAGACACATATGACTATAGTTTCTATGATATCCAGAACTATTTTACTATATTCGAAACGGATTTTGGAGCCATCGATCAGACCGTTGCATTCAAACGTTTGTTGCTGTTTAAAGTAAAGCCTACGGAACAACTGAAGAGATCGCCTCTGCTCTGTTCCTCAAAGATTCGCTTGATTGTATCGAGAATATCTTGTAGAAGAGCTAGCTTCCCAAATAGGGTTTTACAATCGGCACAGTAATGGCCCACGACTGGTTGCCAGAGAACCAACGATGGCGCGGTAATGGCTATATAAACGGGCCAGATCCGCACCACGCATGGTTGGTAATGGTAAACCATGAATGGCTGCTAAGACTTGGCCAACTATCATACAGCCCACCAACGGCTGCCGGATCTTCTGCCGGAAATGAAAAACAAAAAAATTGACAAATTATGAATATAAAAATTCTAGTAGTATATTTTTTGTTTTCTTATGCTTTACTTATGTCCATGTAAATAGAATAATTGCATTAACAACGCTTTCTGCATTGTTCAAGTTTTTACCTTTCATCGGGTTCGAACCTGCGCCTTTCGTTCTAGTATCGAGCGCCCTACGCACTGACCCATTCTAACACTTAGAGAATCCATCGTTTGTTCGTTCCTTACTTTTATGCCGATAATCTTATTCGTGACATTAAAGTTTAACGACAATTTTTATGGTCCATTTAGGCTGTAAAAATAACTCGCTCGTTTTGGGTGAAGTTCCGAAAAGCATACTCCTCTGGTCGAGCTGAAATTTTGCACCGAACTTTCTCTCATTATCCTAAGAGAAACCGTTAACGGATTTTTGACGACTAGCAATAGTTTTTGATATATCGCATTGTAAAGTTTATTATTTCACGCCATACGAGTATATCTATATATCCGATAGATACCCCCCACTCCTCCGGCCGCGCTGCTTCCTGGTAAACAGTGCTCGCCCGTATGTGCATATCACTTGCCATGTGGGATGGGTTTGTTTGGGTTTATTTAATATAGTAGAAGCGCAGTACAATAAATCACTTTCAATATACGATATATCGAAAATTATTGCTAGTCGCCAATATCCTTTTGAAGGTTCTCTTAAAATATTGAAAAGAAGGTCGGTGCAAAATTTCAGCTTCATCAGTGGGATATGCTTTTCGAAACCTTATCCCTCGTTTTTGCGTGTTACAGTTTAACGACCTGCATTTGCAAAACGCCCAAAAACAAACCATCAATGGCTGGAATAGATCTGGCAAGCCGTTCATCCGCCTACGATACCCCAATGCTGATCGCCATATTATCGATGCGATAGTATTGGCCCACGAATGGCTGGCATAGATCTGGCAAGCCGTTCATCCGCCTACAGTACCCCAATGCTGGTCGACGAATTATTGGCCGATTATCAGCAAACCGTTTAATGGCTGAATGCTGGCATTTTTGTTAGGACAGGCGACCCTATGTGGGTTATGCGACGGTTCATGCAAAGTATGGGTTGCTGGTGCTTTTGCCACGAACACGATGAATTATGACCAGACGGGCATTCGCCGTGTTGCGGCTTATCATCATTCGAAAGCTTATTCAGGCATATTTACAGTGTCGCTCCGATTTCGTTCCTCATTTTTTTATGAACCATGCCTATAAGTTCCAAACAGCTAAATATTTCATTGTAAATATATAATATCTGTAGAACCATGCCAAGAACCAAACGACTATTTGATAGTAAATCGAAAGTTTGTTTATAAGATTCACGGTCAATCGGCCATTTACCGCGAGGCCTTTATTTTATTTGTTTTGGAAAGTGGAGAGATTGTCCATTCGTTTTTCGTACGTGATCGATATACAGGGTGAGTCATGAGAGACAGAACACCTGAATATCTCTGTTGGATTTGAAAATACAAAGTATGTACATATTGGAGTTCGAATGGTTTGGAAGGACGCACATGGCTATGATAATATACTTTTTTGAATTTCATTTCTTTTCGGTTTTTTCAAGGTTATCAAAGTTTTTGTCCAATGGAATGGCGTATTTTTTCCCATTGCACATTGTAGCCGGCATCCAAACGAATTCAACAATGTAACATAGTATGACCTTCAAATGATCTTCAATCCAGAAATATTGAATAAATAATCATTCAACGTGTACGAGTTTTTTTCTTTATTTCTGTGACGTTAAATGATTTCTGTGAGCTGGGTTACATTCAAATGTATCACAATAACACAATAGAGTAACAGGTTCGGCGATGACAGAAGATTGACGAAACACCGTCACCTATTCGTATGTACAACCACGTTTATCAGCTACGTATTACTCTGAATACCTTCTTGCTATCGGATTTCTGCAGTTTCTCAAATTTCTGATCTATCAGTTTATCGATGAACGTTTCACAATGCGATACTCGAAAGAAAAAAAGATCGACATGATTTTCATTTATGGAGAAAGTCGACAGTGCTTAAGAAGTTATATACAGTTAAAATGTTCGAAAAATTGATTTTTTAAACAGACACAGAAAATGTCTTGCCAATCCGGTGAATAGTCTCGAAGTTATACGCACATTTGTAATGACGTGAGAACCATCGGAAGAGCTTTTGAAACTTTGACGCGTTTTTCTCATAACTGTTTTTAAAGTCGGTGAGCAAGATTTTTCGGGAACGGCTGAACCGATCAGTCTCAAATTTTAACACAATCTTTTCAAGTATATTTTTTAGTAATTAATCGAAGGTTTTATTCTCACCGATAAATGTTTTCTATTTTATAAACAATTGAAGGCCTAAATTTTTGTCAAAAATCGATTTTTCTTGCGAAGCCGCCATTTTGTCAAACATTATTATTTTGCTTATTCTTTCCATCAATTGCAAGATAATCCATTATATTAACGAAATATTTTAGGTTTTTTCATTTTAGATGATCTAGTCTAGAGATATCGTGCCCACCGCAAGACGCCTTTTTTTAAAGGTGCTCCCGGAGATCAGCTATGGCCGCTTCCACAATAATTATTTTTACAAATAAAAAATATTAAAATACAGTTAAAAGTTACCATAATATGTGTACAAATGTTTACGTTAATAGATTAAAAGGTCTTCCCAAGAAAAAAATGTTGAAAAATCGATCTTTTTGGGCCTCCTGAATGTATATAATCCCTTAAGAAAAGCAGTACGGCTGTACGAAGATCGATTTCCTGATCGAATTTTCCATCAGTTTCTGTTTACCTCAATGTGATTGCAAAATTGACAAAAACTCGTTGAATTATTATTTATTCAATATTTCTGGGTTGAAGATCATTTGAAGGTCATACTATGTTACATGGTCGAATTTGCTTGGATGCCGGCTACAATGTGCAAGGGGAAAAATATGACTTTCCATTTTTAAATCTTTGATGACCTTAAAAGGACCGAAAAAAATGAAAAAAAAAAATATTATGATGGCCATGTGCGTTCTTCCAAACCATTCAAATTCCGATATGTACATACTTCGTATTTCTAAGTCCAGCAGAGATATTTAGATGTTCTGTTTCTCATCACTCACCCCACATATGCATATCGATTTGCTTATCACGGTGCATTAAAAATACCTTTGACAGCCTTGGGATCTAAGTTCTCAATCTAATTTGCACAATGCTCAGCTCGTAGAGTTCCTAAAAACCTCACCTTCTTGGAGGTGTCTTCCATGACCTCGGAGCGACCTGCACGGTGATTGGCTAAAACTTAATGTACCTTGATTCTAACACCTTAAAACACAATTTGAACATAAAAATACTTTTTATCTTTTTTTAATTCGAGACTGGAATGACTACTTCAGGACAACTTGACGGAGATCACAAAGTGCAGATGCAATTGCAGATGCAATGCAGATGCAATCAATATTCTCGAATTAATCGATAAGTTTCTTTCACGAATTGTTATCGGTTTTTGTTTATAACGTCGCAAACTTATACAGCCGCCACAAACTTTGAAACTTCGAAATATAAGACTCGGGATCGACACTACATCAGCTGGAATTTGACCCCCGAATAGAGATCAAACTCCCGAGGCTCGAGGGTTCGAGACAAGCACGTAGGGTGCATCGATTTTAGTGAACGTTTGCCAAACACCGGGACACACACGTTCCGATCTTTGAATACTTTGACCTGCTTGAAATTCCTTCGAACCTTTTTCAAACGCAGCTTGGCTTGAAGTCCGGCGAGTAGATGAGGATGTATAATTATCAGACATTTTTATCGGATTGTTACTAAGAACGTGTAATATTCACGAAATTTCAGATACATGCAATGGCAACCGGATTGTTATATAACTTTCCAATATTTATCGAGGGAACTATTTGACCGGAGAACAAATTTGTAGATATATTTATTAATATCGCGCTGAAATTCGATTGTGTAACCCTTTTTTGACACGTTGGGTCATTTTGACCCGGACGAATTTGAAATAAAATGCTCACTTTCCCACACTGAGAAAAAGAAATCGTTGAATGTGCAAAATGCATTTTGTTGTCTCGAAATTTTGTTGTTTTAACAATTGCTCAGACATGCTAAATAAGCTACAGTTCACACCACTAAAACTATCAGTTAGATTACCAAAACGTTTGTTATGCCAATCAAAAATCAAGTTGAACGTATTTAAAGATACATTTTGTTAAACCAACTGAATTTTGGTTGGATGAACGAATTTTTTTTTCAGTGCAAAATTGAAAGTTTTCAATAATTTTTTACAACAATTCTATTTTATACTTTACGAACTTTAATTATGCAGACATATTAAGAAATGTTTAAAGTGTATCCCGGAGTTTTTTCAGTAAAAACCAACCGAATAGTTGTTAAGGGCAGGTTGATGAAGTACCATCTGGGTCAAATTGACCCAGTATGTCAAAGCCATGGCCGAATATAAGTGTGTTAAGGAATGGTTAATGATGTATGGACCGTCTTAACAAAATGTATCCATGCGTCAATGAAAATTTTGCAACTTTTATCGGATTTGATTTTATCGTAACGTTTTCTCCTTCTTAAAAAACTCAAGTATGAATTCACTGACGTTGATAATAAACAGTAATCTCTTATGAAAAATGTGTACTGCGGATTTGATATATTTTTAGCATTATTATTTCTCCAAACTACCAAAAACGATTGGCTCAATGATGTTGAAGTTGTCATTGTTGGAACGCGACGAAAACTGATTCTTTTGAATTGATTTTTTTTTGGACAGATATGGGATGTGAATTTTACGCAAACTTTTTCAGGTATTCTCATTGGAGATTGGCGACTTCAATTGTCAAAATAATAGTTTTCGATAAAGATTTTTTTTAAATAAAGAAAAATTAAGAAAAAATCTTTGTATTCCAACGATGCACACCTCACCGTCATTTGGCTGAAGTATCAAATCTTTTATATAAATATATTTCACATTAAATCTTATTTCGGCGTTTTTAATATTAAGAAGTAAAAGAATAGAACACAAATTACGTGAAAAAAGTAAAGAACGTATGAAAATAAATGAAAACATTGTAATAAAAATTAAGAATAAAGTATACAAAAAAAAAACAAATTGTAATTTTAAAAAATGAGAAGTATCTTTATGCTTACAGCAAATCAAAACCATTATTCGCCAACATTTTGTACGGTGAGAAATTTTTATAAGTATCAATTTTTATGACATGCAAAAAGATCGTAACTTCGATACCATTTCTATTCAGTTTCTATTGAAAGTGCCTTTGAAAAAGAGCACTCCCCATTTTTATACAAAAATCTATTTTTTTTGTGATCTTCTTAAAAACGATATTTCCGAGAACATTTCATTTTTTATTTTCGCATTCCATTTCTTTTAAATTTGATATGAAATTCTGAAAGTTTTAAGATCAAGCCGAGGGAGGGCAGATTTTTTTTCAGGCTATACAGCTACTAGAATTTTTTAAACAATCGAAGTCCGGTCTAAATAGAAAAAAAAATATTTTAAATACCGACCTTGTTTATATCGAGACTTCGAAATAACTCGAAAACAAATATAAGGGATACAATTCGATGAAATACATGTAAAACAAAATCGAAGGGCAAGTAAAATGGCATAATTTGTTTTTCCGTTGGTGGACATCCTCAATATGATCAAACCCGCATAAACTGAATGAATGAATAGTTGTATCTTTAATACATAAAATAATCCGCCGATTGTAAAAGTGGTCCTACAACGTTCGTCATTTTATATCGAATTAAAGAAAATGGGATTTATAAATTAAACTAAATTTCACTTTTTAGAAAAGATACATGACAAAAGTTATTAAAGTATTTTCTTTCTGAATGCACATTAAAAACAGTAAAAATGGTACAAATAATTTCTTGTGTGGGACCATTCAATTCCGAATGATTGCGGTTTTTCCGCACGAGAGGTTGAGGAAGAATTTGAAAAATCAACTAGCCGTCAAAGCTTAATATTGAATTTTGTCGGGGAATGCAAAAATAAGTGGCAAACATCATGTTTGCATGTAAAAATAAATGACAAATGTATACTTATGGAAAATGGTCAAAGTTTCGAAAACAAACGTTCAAGTGAAATATCCCACACACATACGCATAGACACACATATGCACCCGTATATTTACAATCAACACGGGAAGAGACGGCGGAAGTCTCTATAGCTAGTAGCTAATAGCATCTGCCGAATTTACGGCGCGTATTTTCTTGATCTCGAAGCCGCTGTTAAAAATTTCGGCACGCAATTTCGCCCCCTTCCCTCTCGCTTTGCCTTTACCACCTCTCGCTCTTTCTCTCTTCGTTCCTCTACCCCGCCCTGTTCGTCTCCCTCGAATGCGCACTCGCCAGAGTTCTAAAAGCGTATTTGACAATGACGTAAAATCTCGACAAATCCCAACCGATTAGATGTGTATATGCGTGTATGCTTCTGGGAGACACTATCTCCGAGAGCAGGCGCGCGTGCGGGTATATCACCACGAAGGTATCACATCCGCATCGCGGCTCGTTCATCGACGAATCGGCGCTACGAGTATACCTATCCCCTTCTAAAAGCCTCTTATGATTACCTGAATCAAATGTGATCCGGCAAAAACAAATTTTTGCAAGAGTCGTGTTGGATCGCACTGGTTCAAAAAACCGTATTATTACGACCCTTCCCGACGGCTATGAATGCGAGAATAATTTTGAAAGATCGTAGACTCGTAGCTATTTTTGGCCCTTCTAAGATTCTTCCGTCATCGAAATTTAATCGGGTGCCGAAATTTAATCATCGAAATTAAATCTTGGTACTGTCGAACTCCGACAGTACCAAGTCGGTGACTATCATTTTTTGATGATCTATACGATTTAAAATTCATTGAATAATAATTATTGTATCGAATTTTGAAAACGTCAATACTTGAGTTTTTTCTCCGATGATAATTAACGAGGAAATTGCAGTAAATATTACATTGAGTAATAATTACTACAATGGCAATCATTTTTTGATGATCTGGACGATTCCGAAGAAGTGGATAGTTAGAATTATTGTATCGAATTTTGAAAATGTTACTACTTGAGTTTTCTTCTACGATTACAAAATTATTACATTGGGTAATCATTCCTACAATGGGAATCATTTTTTGATGATGTACACGATTTAGAAAAAGTGAATAGTCACAATTATTGTACCGAATTTTGAAAATGTCAATACTTGAGTTTTCTTCTGCGATTACAAAATTATTACGTTGGGTAATCATTACTACAATGGGAATCATTTTTTGATGATCTGGACGATTTCGAAGAAGTGGATAGTTAGAATTATTGTACCGAATTTTGAAAATGTTACTACTTGAGTTTTCTTCTACGATTACAAAATTATTACGTTGGGTAATCATTTCTACAATGGGAATCATTTTTTGATGATATACACGATTTATAAAAAGTGAATAGTAACAATTATGGTACCGAATTTTGAAAATGTCAATACTTGAGTTTTCTTCTGCGATTACAAAAAATATTACATTGGGTAATCATTCCTACAATGGGAATCATTTTTTGATTATGTACACGATTTATAAAAAGTGAATAGTAACAATTATTGTGTCGAATTTTGAAAATGTTAATATATAAGTTTTCTTCTACGATTTTAATGAATACCGAAATTGTAGTAAATATTACATTGAGTAACCATTACTACAATGGGAATCATTTTTTGATTATCTGCACGATTTATAACAAGTGGATAGTAAAAATTATTGTGCCGAATTTTGAAAATGTTAATACTTGAGTTTTCTTCTACGATTGCAAAAAATATTACATTGGATAATCGTAACTACAAGGAGAATCATTTTTTTATGATCTACACGATTTAGAAAAAGTAGATAATAACAATTATTGTGTCGAATTTTGAAAATGTTAATACATGAGTTTTCTTCTACGATTTTATGAACACCGAAATTGTAGTAAATATTACATTGAGCAATCATTACGAGAATGGGAATCATTTTTTGATGATCTACATGATTTAGAAAAAGTGAATAGTAATAATTATTGTGTCGAATTTTGTAAATGTTAATACTTGAGTATTCTTCTACGATTACACAAAATATTACATTGGGTAATCATTACTACAATGGAAATCATTTTTTGATGATCTACACGATTTAGGAAAGTGGATAGTGCCAACTATTATATCGAATTCTGAAAATGTTAATACATGAATTTTTCTTCTACGATTTTAATGAACGCCGAAATTGTAGTAAATATAACATTGAGTAATCATTGCTACAATAGTAAGAAGGTTAATTCAATGAAAAAAAAATTAGTTTGTTTCATAATTGTTTAAAATAACACTTTGTCATTTTTCATTCGACCTGTACGAAGAAAGACTTTGTTGTCTCAGCTCCTTCATTATTGTAATTTTGTTTAACAAATGATTAGAATGAGGGAATCGTACATGCTCACATACTCGAAATGTCATAAATGTTTCTGAAAAGCACACCGATGCCCGCCACGAATTTTCGAAATTGAATTTCCCAGTTACTTTCAAAATACGCCATGTGATTGTAACGTACAGTCCGTCCTCGTTGTTATCATCGTACATTATGAACCTGAAATAGTCTCTAATTTTGGGAATTATACGAAAGTAAATATCCATTTGTCAGCGTTACCTCTAATCACGCGTTCTGTCTCTTGTGTCCGCTGTCAACACATTTTACGGACGCTCGGCGGGACTTGTTTATGACTATGAGGATGGAGATTCGACAATGAATTAATGAGGAAAGCCTGTTTGTCTTCGCTGCACGCAGAAATTGCACTAATGCGTGCACAGCAATGGAAAGCAATTACTCACTGGTTCTTCAATCCTCTCAGTCCTGCGAATTTGACTCGATAAATCATCCGGCGATTCGTGCATTTTTCATCGATGCTTTAGGCATTATGGCGGATGATAAAAGCTTTTCAACCGTCGATCAAGAACGATTAAGCAATAATTTGTATTTATTTATCATTTTTTCGACGTATATCCTTGCGGACTTTTACGATTACATCCTTTTACTTTGTACTCGACACTTGTCACATCACTATTGGCCAGGCCAATATCGCTTGATATGGAAAATCGTCGCAGTACACCGACCGCGCCTCGACTACCGTCGCTTTACGCAATATTTGTTCGACAATAAAAGATGAATCTTTTTATAAGTACTGTTTATTTTGCGATTTCCGTTTATACTCTTTCAAGTTCCAATTTGGCGTTGCAAAGCGAGGCCGAAAACTGTAAAGGACGGTGAATAAACCTAACAAAAGATTCCGGAAGAATAGCTGACTAAGTGTAAGGTGGTAAAAAATAAAAAGGATTTGGGCTAGGTCAGCAAAAAAAACGATTAATCGTGAGGATTTTGTTCATGGCTAGGTGAATTACGAGAGCTTATTATAGCACAGAGATGCGATGATGTGGTGTAGATGACGGATTTTGTTCAATTACACGGGGCGAGATTGTCCCATTTTTATCTCACACCTGATTTATCTCGAAAATACTGCTCCGATCAAATATTGAGTATAATAAAACTTTTAGGGTTCAAAGGGAAACGTTGAAAAAAAATGTTTTTTGGTCAAAAATTCCAAATGACGACGTTGAGATGGCCGACATGTTTTTCTTCACATGATCATGAATTTGTTTCACCAAGACATTTATCAGGCCAAAACTAACAACTTTTGTAGGAAAAGTTTTTTGATAACGTTTATAATGTTTAGGTTAGAATACCTTTTTTTTTTACTATTTCAGCGCTGTCCAGAATGTACCACGAGGAGGTAAAGTTTTCAACATCCCTAGTATAAGTGTGTATGTATGTGTGGGTGTGCGTTTATTTGGGTTGGTGTACGTTTAACGCCAAAAAAAACGATTTTTGATGATAAGAATGAAGAAATTAAAAAACAAAGGAGAATTTTCATTGCATCCAAATGGTGCAAACTTCAACACCATTCTACCTTTTCTATACGTATGGTGTTGATTGTCATTGTTGTGATTATTTATAGCACTGGCACAAATTTGGCAGTAATTTTGATTTCGCTGATCCAGGGTGTGCAATCTACGAACAAATTACCACGATATAAACTTTATTAAGCGATTTACGATTTAAAGCGCCACGAAAATGTTGATGGCTGAAGGTTATGTCAATGAAACTATAAATTATAAAATATAGGAAATGATATTGTATGGGTTGAGGCATATTGTGGAGGTGATTTTTTAGGAAATGATATTGTATGGGTTGAGGCATATTTTGGAGGTAATTTTTAGGATGGAATAACTGTTAAACTATTGCGGTTTTGTTACTGAAAATCTTTCACACATGTTTATTGATCCTTTAGGAATATGTACAAATAAAACAATACTATTATCATGTACTTTTGTACGTTTGTAGACAAATGGTTTGTTTACAAAACATTTTCCGCAGACGTATTCAGAAAAGTCTGTAGAGCAATAAAATTAAATTAAATCGTAAACAAATTCGCCAAATTGTAGACAACAAAACTGCGGATGATTTAGATAGTGTCCAAAAAGAGAGTGAGTTAAACTATATGAATCGTAAGTCATAGAATACTGGAAATGAGTGTGCTTGAATTAAATTACATCAATTTGAAAAGTTAAAGAAAAGTCATTCAAAATTGAAGACGAAGGCCCGAAATTATTCTAGAGATACAAACACGCTTTTACGCGTAATTAATGTATACATGCAATTTTTTTTATCGGCAAAGAAGCTCATAATTTCGCCAATAATGCTCTCAATAATGATGATAGACAGTTTCGAAGGATTCACGATAATAGCGGACCTCAATGACCTTCATGGTTGTCCTCCTGCTGTTTCTCTCGCTCTGTCGACAACGCTACTGTTGCTATCTCTCTCGCACCCATATTTGTTTTACATCACGTCAGACGATGCTGATGTTTTTCTTTAACTTTAAAATCTGGAATACAAGTTCAAAATTCAAGTCTCTCTAAGTCACTGTTTTACGGGGGTATGAAATATTCGTACCTAGATAATTCAGTACAGTTTATAGCGAATCGTGAATTCGGCCACAGTAAAAACCTCGTGCAGAAATATTAAATACGTTCGTTGAAGCTTGAATTGCAGTACGAATCACAATTTTCCAAACGAAACTGCGATAAGTAGCACGTATTTTTTTCTTCTTAATGACGATAAGTGTAACTTAAGAAAACTTTGAGGTTGGACTTTTATTGCCTTATTTACTTCTTTAAAAAATCAGTTTTGTTGATTGGAAATGTTTAAATTTAAATTTAGCATGCCGCCATTTTGTATTTTTTTGTTCCTGGCTGAATCTCGTACCAAACATCACAGCAGTTGTAAACAAACGTACAAAAGTACACGATAATACATTTTTAAAAATATTTACACATATTTGTGAAGGATCTATAAACATGTGTATTATTTTTTTTAGTTACTTTTTTAGTTATTCCATCGTAAAAATCGTCTCGAAAACAGCGCTCCACACATTCATGGGCATAACGCGTCTTCGTGGATAGATCTTGCGAATCAGCATGACTACTCTGTAAACGCGTGCTCTTTTTCAGGAGTACTTTTTTTGTTCATCCTCCCCTTAACTGTTTGTCGATCTAGTCTGAAATTGGCGCTCCCCGAGGGCGCGTAGAGAAGCATTTGGAAAACACGTCGAACGACAGGAAAATGCTCCGCGATTTTTTCGGTGTCTCGTTTCTTCTTCGCCGAAATTGACGAGATCGCCAACGGCTGAGAGATAGAAATGAAAAATCGTGATCTCGTCTCGCCACACCCAGAGACGTGTCTTCTCTCGAGGACTACACACTAAACGCCCGCAAGAGCTTCTAAATAAAAACTTTTGCCCCGATCGTATTATTAATAGCGTACGTCTTGTTTTACCTCCGTCATCGATTTTCCACGAGATTGGCCTCGGAATCGAAAATATTTTTTTGCGAATAAAAACACGATGCACAAGTTTGAAATTCAACGAAAAGTGGATTCAAGTTACAAAGGCACTAACCTCTTGAATTTTGTAACTCGTCCTTACGGTTTTCCGCCTGGTGGTCGTAATTTCGTACTCTTCCTCAACAGTTGTACCATGGTCGCCGGATTCCTCGACGGTAGTACCATGGTCATCGGGCTCCTCGACAGTTGTTCCATGGTCATCGGGCTCCTCGACAGTTGTTCCATGGTCATCGGGCTCCTCGACGACATCGTCGTTCGTCTCGATCTCTGCGTTCGTAGGCTCCTCCGTCACTTCCATTCTCTTCTAATAACGCTTTATTCTCGTTTCGTTAACTATCCACGACTTTAGTTTGTATTACTATTTTTGCCTATGTCACTGTGAAGTCCTGGATATTTTTTAATATCACCGATATTGAGGGGTCGGAGGGAGGATAAAATAAGATATACGAGATGTCTGACGAGGTAAGGAGAACACTACTAGGCACTGACGTTACGGTTGGTATCCTGCGCCAAGTTCTCTGTTCTCTGTCTTTCTCTCTCTTTTTTCCGTTTCTATTTTTATTTCCCTCAGGCGGCACAAAATATAAAATATCTGCAGAAAAACGCGTTATAAAATTACACACAAACGGTTTTTATCGCTGCTTTCCTTTGTCACACACTTGCTGATTTTGCCTCTCTAAGTTGGTTGTATATGACGGAACGAAACGCGCGAACTCTCCGAACTCTTTGAATATTATACAAACGTTACCGATAGAGACTCGACACGCTCTTGGGCCGCTTGTAAATCGGACTTTCCGTGCGCACGCACCCCAAGCACAGTCGGGAGTCGGGACGTACGATCGTAGTCGTTATTATTATTATTATTATTATTATTACGGAAAAGAAAATAGTGACACGGTCGCGACTCGTAAACTATTCCGGGATCGTCCGCGCTGAACGAGAAGACTGGCTAAACTGAATTGCCCCCTCTGGCGCTACTCGGTAAGTCATATTCACCACCAGCGTCGCTACCAGCACCGTGCACCAAAGAAACGGGGGAAAGAGTGATAGAAGGATCGACGGGCAGCGGGCAGAGACGGGACTACGGGAACGAGCGCGTTCACGGCAAAAATAGAACACGAATTTTCCTTCCATTTAGTTATAAATCGTAGGTAGTGGCGGTACATTGTAAATTTATATCCATGTATCTGCATAACCTATTTTCATCTAGTCATCAATCGTATATTGCACGAGGCTATAATTCACTCGATGAAATTTTCGAGATAATAATATTTTTGACGTTTATCCATCAGATTTAGCGAATACAGAGGACGATTGGCGAATACAGGAAACTCGTGACGCCGCACGGGAGCAGCACCTTCTGTGCCAATTTTCCGACGACTTTTATGACATTCCAATCGTAGTTTTGGGAATCTCGCTAGATGTCAGGGGACCTTTGATTAATGTTACAAATTATTTTAATGCTCGTTTTGATATTCAAGTATCAAACGCAAGCTACTATTTTACTTAAGGGGTCACTGCTAGTTATAGCTTTCAGAAAGTTGGTTTTTCATAGATTTTCTACAATTACATCTCGAAAATATACCGTTAACATGTTAACTTGACTCAATAAGAAATACTGAAGTTATGAACGTCCGAAGTGGGCCCTCCGTGCACAACGAGTGCAGAGTCTTGATCCCGGTCTTGCATACAAGTCTTACAACTCGACAGAATTTCAATGTTGGGGATGTCTCTAGGTGTAAAGGCGTTTTAATGTCGCTAGTGGGTTGTTGTTTTGATCATGGGCGTATCCATTTCCAGCTCCGGTTAACGTTCATGACGATGAATAAATCGTTCTTTTTAACATAATTCGCATCCTTACAGTGTTTAGAACACGTTAGTGAAAGGTAAATTAATATCCAAAGTATTTTATTGGGAGTACAAATAAGTCTCCGCCGTTTGACAAAAGATGGCCCCACCAGGAGGTTATGGTTGAAATTGTCAAATGTAACACGTCATATCGTTAGGTTGGACATCTGGCCAGACCATAAGCTTGAAATATTATCGATTTTGTATCAGCATCACACAATTTTTTTCGTGCGAAAATGTCGAGTTTAGAGCGGAATAAGCGTCATTTGCGGGAACTAACCGTGCGGAAAACTGATAGGGCATCCCTATAAAAAATAAGGGCCTTTCAGGGCTTTCCTAGTGCTTTCCCTAGTAGGGATTTCCACAATGGGCCCAGACTTGGCCATTATCGGGATAAACTTGTAGGGATTCCCACAATAGGCCCCGACTTGGCCATTATGGGGATAAACCTGTAGGGATTTCCACAAAAGAACCCGACTAGGCCATTATAGGGATCAACCTGTAGGGATTTCCACAATAGGCCCAGACTTTGCCAGTATAGGGATAAACAAGTAGGGATCTCCACAATAGGCCCAGATCTGACTATTATAGCGATAAACCAGTATAAATAGCTTAGGCTACATGGTTGATGGTATTTCAATTATTCAAATCGATTATATACTTCGATCGAATAATATTATCGAACGCAAATTGGGAAAAAGCGTAAGGGCATTAGCAAATAAAAAATCAACGATGAACACAAATATGCAGACAAACATCAGACAGTATTTATTTATCAAATTAAAGAAACATTTTACATAGACACAAACAATTACTGATGGTTTCACTCATACACGGAGTAATGCTAGCGCATAAGTGTGAACAGTCTCAACCAGTTTTCTCGACATTTTTATAGCAACTAATTTCCGCTCAATACTCATCATAGGGAAAATTATTTCTTCTGAAGACTTCGCTGATATTCCCCATTCATAAACTTTATCTGACTGTGTAGGATAAGTAAATAAATTGGTCTTTGTTTTCCAGATTTTTCCCTCAATGGAAATAGATTCTAGTGATTCAGTAGACCCATATATTTTTTTTATTTCTACTACACATCCATTCCTTAGAATGGATTATTTTTTGTATTCATTTTGTCATGGTAGTTTGTCATAAAGGCTCACATGCAAATACGCAATCACATTTCTACGCGCGCACACATGTACTCACGCCCACACCTATGTATATGAACAATTACATAAAAACAAATACAGATATACCCTGACACATTTAACATACACGTATATCCACGGATACGGATATTTTATGGCGCTGAAATGGTTATGATGAGGCGCCGTTGAGGCATTCGCAGGGCGCTAAAATGGTTTTGATGAGGCTCCTTTGAGGCAACTTATAAGGCCCCAGTCGTTGCGCCTTTAAGGGCCCTTGTTGACAAAGTGTGACCGGCCGCTAACGGCCCTCATGTGGCTTCCAGATTAGGGCCCGAATAAAGTTAGGGGAATATTATTGGGGCCCGATCACAGCCCCAACTCAATTTCCGCACGGGATACTCTTTTTTACTTCTTTAAATCGAAGAAATCTGCAGCTGAGGCGCATCGATTGCTTGTACACTGAGAAAAAGAAATCGTTGAATGTGCAAAATGCATTTTGTTGTCTCGAAATTTTGTTGTTTTAACAGTTGCTCGGACATGCTAAATAAGCTCAAAAATCAAAAATCAAGTTGAACGTATTTAAAGATACATTTTGTTAACTGAATTTTGGTTGGATGAACGAACTTTTTTTTTCAGTGTAGAAGCATGTGGCGATAATGGTTTAAAAAAGAGAAGATGTGAGTGGTTTCAAAAGTTTAAGAACGGTGAGTTCGACGTCGAAACCATCGGACGTAGTGGAAAACCGAAACGAAGACGCGGAATTGGAAGCATTATTGGATGGAGATTCGTGCCAAACGCAAGAGTTGCCGCGAATGTCGCTTATTTGGCCCAAAACTCAACTTTTTCGCACGAAAAAAATTATGTGATGCTCAAACAAAATCGCCAATATTTCAAGGTCTTGCCAGATGTCCAACCTTACGATATGAGGTTTTACATCTGACAATGTCAACCATAACTTCCTGGTGGGGCCATCTTTTGTCAAACGGCGGAGACTTATTTGTACTCCACAGAATTTACAGCTGGTTGAACGAAAGCGTTCGCCGGCTGGACAACAGGTAGCTGAGGCGCTCGGCCAACCGGATGTGGGGGGGGGGGGGGGGTAAACCAGGGTACCCGCCCCGGGCGGAGATTTAAGGGGGCGCCAAATACATGTGTCTGAAAAAAAACTCGTTTCACTAAAGCGCCTAGCATACAGGGCGCTTTAGTGAAAGTGACTTTCGATGATCGCAACATCCTAGCCATCGAAAATAAAGCTGCCCATGAGGCGAACTTTGATGAGGTAATAGATTCTTTCGCGGCGAGGAAAGCTCGATGTGTAAGCAAGATTAAATAGTAAAATTTGCTGGGACCTGAACTGTTGTCCACACTGGTTGTATTTACTCTATATGAATGTGACACATAAGGAAAAGTTATTAGCAAATAGGTAATAAAGAGTGCACATTTATTTAAGGGTTCTTATGATCCCGGTCACAAAAAATCCCACCCAGTATATTTGTTTTATGAGTTTTTTAAAATCATTCATCTAAAATGCAGGAAGGGCGTGGTGCCATGTCAAGTTTTTGCCCCGGCTCGTAAAAATCGTAGGTCCGGGGTTGGCGCTCGGAGCCCGCTTGCTGGGGAAACTATATCCCTACCTGAGGTACCCTCATAAATTTCGTAGCACTATTAATGAGTAGTTTATCTTCCCTTGTCTATAGATGGCGTTTAAATCAAGTTATTATATGATGTACGGTCGTTCGGAGAAAATTGAAACACAACGTGTTCTCAGTTGTTCGACGATCGTGTAAACAGCAAGAGTTTCTCGATAATGCCGAACTCGCGGTAATCACAGGGTAGATGCGCATTTCCCAAAATCTGCATCAACGTGTTCAGTTCGTTGGTGGAATTGTCTACCGTCTTTGGACATAGCACGTATTACCCATTTATCGGCATTGTACATGAGGCAGCGAAGAGCACATTCCACGGATGACAAACCTCGACATGAAATCTGCCCGCCAGAAGAAAACAGTTGGTGCAGGTGGCGCATCGCAGAAGCTACGGGCAACTCGCTGATTTCCACCACCAACCTGCCCTTCATGAAACAGTTGAAAAACCATTCGACCAGTGTACGTGGCCCTTTCGAGGGAAGATTTGTTGCAAAGATGCACCGGTGGAAACACACAAAATGACAATGAATTCTTAAACGCCTGCGTATGGAAACTGGCTCTCAAATACCTTCATTCCGATGTGAAGCGATCAAAGTAGCCGCATATATAGCAACCGGGATCTTCAATGAAGGCTACTCATTCATTTTGAAGACAATGAATACGCCAGGGATTATCGTCAGGGCGAACAGCAGGAACTTGGTGTAGCTGACTGACAGAAAGCGCGTGGGGGCGGTGGAGGGAAACATGTCCGACTATGCGAAAAAGGCCAGGATGGCGAAAATAAACCTTCAGATTCGGCAAAATAGGTTCTTCGAGAAAGAAGAAGGCCTTCTGTATGGTACTGGAATCGCTGATTAAATATAAGTTGTCAAAAACAAACATTAAATACGATTTTTCATAACCCCATGTGCGAGTAGCCAACGTTCCGAGTACGGCCGCTTGGGTGTATTGCGGCAGCTTGTCGGCTGCCAACGATCGCCGGTCTATGACGGCCAAGCGTTCGCGAAACGTGCGATCGATGCTTGCCTATTAAGCGGCGACGAATCGGCAGCCAACGATCGGAACGCGACTACGGCCCAGAATTATCGCAACTCTCGTTCGATCATCGCGTCGACGTTAGGCTCGGTAGTTCGCGCAACGCTGGCTAACACGTTTCATCCGATGCTGGTTAATCGCCGTCCGGGTGTAGTTGGCCAACGCTTGTAGACCCAGAGTCCCATGTAGGGTGATCGGTAGTGGCTAACGATTGACCGATGCTCGACGCCGAGCTTGCCAACATAGGCATTCGAGCTTGGCCCGATCATCGACCGAGCCTCGGATGATAAGAGCGGCCCGATATTCGCAATCAATATTGGCCCTAGAATGGCTTATGAGCATCGGCCGAGCATCGCGTAGGAGTTCATTCCAGAATCGGCCAACAATAAGTCCTCGTCAAGATTCAATATCAACCGAGTCTTGGCGGATAATTGTGACCCGATATAGAGAACCAAAATTGGTGCTGCACTGCCAAAAAAAAAATTAATTTTTTTTGTATTGTAATTCGTCATTGCCTGGTCTTTTGAAACGATTAGTTCGAAGAAAATATTTCACTTATATGGGACTCGAACCTTGAACCTACCTACTCATAGCTATGCACGCTGCCCCTATGCTACCGAGTGCTTGTAACATCTGAATCGCTGATATGGCATAAGAGATCAAATGGATTCTCATCATTACTTGTATCACAAAAACTATATCAATTAGCTAATATCATTGTGATAATTAGAGAGTTTTATCGAATGACATGTTATAGCATTTTCAAACATAACCTATATACATACATATATATATATATATATATATATATATATATATATATATATATATATATATATATACAACTCCTCTCTCTCCGCCCTCTCTACCCCCACAACCCTTTGATATGTGTGTTGCAACAAAGACAGACCATTAGTTCATTGCTGCAAATTTAATTTGAATAAATAAATATATTTAAAATGAATAGTTTCAATAATGGGATGCAATAGGAAAAAAAAGATTTCACGAAAAATCTAGTTCATTCAAACAAACAAAAACTAGACGCAGTTAGTTAATATTGATCGAATTTTTCTGTCAGTGTAGGATGGTTCGTAAAAATCAGCAGAGTATCGCGTATGAGCTCGTTCGAGAATCGGCCAACAATGAGTGCATTGATTTGGTGGTATATTTCTTAAGAGTAATGTTCAATGGACTCGTAAAAAGAATTTATCTCGTCACTCAATGACTTCGACGCGAAACAATGAATCGTCAATCTACTAATTGCGGTTCGATCATGTGTTACTTGGCCGAACATTGGCCTCGTATTGGCGAACCAACGTTGGCGAGTCTATACTTCACCAAACATTGGCCTCGTATCGACAAGCCAATCATTAGCGAGTCTATATTTTGCCGAACATTGGGCTCGTATCGGCAAAAACATGATTGGCGAGTCCATACTTCGCCAAACATCGACCTCGTATCGATAAGCCAATGATTAGAGAGCCTATATTTGGCCGAACATTGGCCTCGTATCGGCAAACTAATGATTGGCGAGTCTATACTTCGTCAAACATCGACCTCATATTGATAAACCAGTAATGAACGAGTCTATACTTGGCCGAACATTGGCCTCGTATTGGCAAACCAATGATTGGCCAGTCTATACTTCGCCAAACATCCGCATCGTATCGACAAGCCAATAATCAGCGAGTCTATGTTTGGCCGAACATTGGCCGCGTATCGGCAAACCAATGATTGGCGAGTCTATACTTCGCAAAACATCGGCGTCGTATCGACAAGCCAATGATTAGCGAGTCTATATTCAGCCGAACATTGGCCTCGTATCGGCAAACCAATGTTGCCCGCAAACCAATGTTGCAAACCAATACTCAGCCGAGCATTGGCGTACAATTGGGTAATCGATTATCGCCCCGCCAACATTGGTCCAAGTATTGGCCGTTACGGTTCGATTGGCGAAACCTACATGGGGTACCTACAGTCAACGCTTGGCGGTAAGGCGGCGACGAATCGGCAGCCAACGATCGGAACGCGACTATGGCCCAGAGTTGTCGAAACTCTCGTTCGATCGTCGCGGCGACCTTTGGCACTGTAGTTCACCTGACGCTGGCTACCATGATTCAGACAACACTGGCTAATCGTTCGCGGGTGTAGTTGGCTATCGCTTGTGACTTCAGCGTTTGGCCGATGCTTGGCCGTAAAACAGCAGTATTGTTTGTATTGCCGTTTAAGCTTCGCCTCAACAGCACAATGTAGCACGCAACGTTGGTAGCATCGACATTTTACAGTGAGGTTAAGTTTCGATGTTTGTAGTATTTCGGTGTGGAAACATTTTTCATAATTGCTGGGATTAATTAAAAATGGAGGAGCGAAATAATACTAAATATTTACATTGGGAAAACGAGTGAACACTTCGGTAGAACGTTCCGGGTCTGACTTCAACAAAATGTGTATTTTTTTAAATTCTTAATAAAATATATGCCCGCACCCTTCTTCATTGAAAACTAGACAACAAAGAAATTTTTTTTTAAATAAATAAGAAATAATAATTAATAAATTTGAAACATGCTCTTTAAATCATATATAAATCTACTGAAGTGTTGTGCATCTAATGCTTAAAAATTACATCGTTTTGGAATTCATTTGGTCTCTTATGCCATATCTGCGACTAAGATGTAACAAACACTCGGTAGCATATGGGCAGCGTACGTAGGGCCGATGCTGCAATCGACAAAGGGCCAATATTGATTATCTGTTGCAACCCAACGCTTGGGTGCAACGTTGGGCCGATGTTATCATCCCGGCCTATTTCGGACGCCGAACCTACGTCGGTGTACAGAGTCGGGCCGCGGTTCTATCTCATGCGATCATCGTTGTGCCAAGGTCGGCCCGACTTTAAAATCGTAAATGGGACGTTAAACTTTAAATGCGTTTTTCTGGAAATAACATTTTTCAGTGCCCCTCTAGAAAAATAATTTTTTAAACGGGGGAAATACCTTCACGCGACGAAAAATTTTCTGATTTTCATGATTTCTTTTTAAAGGATAGATTTCTTTATCATTTTTGAGACTGAGGGTATGTTTTACTACTTTTGGGTGTTATATGGTTTTTTTCTTTATTACCGGGCGGTTACCGTCGAGAGGCATGAAAAATGCATGAAGTTCGGGATTTTTTTTTATATAAATAAAATAACTGCTTCTGGAAAACGGTTTGAACGTATTTTATTCTTCTATAAATGGAGAGTAAATCCCAAAATATTTAAAAAATCCAAAATGGCGCCTCCAGCTCCGTCAAATAAAGCCACGCACGACGTGTTTTGGTCTGCGCAGAGCGCTCCAGAGCCTTGACAGTTCATCTGAAACAAAATCGGGGGAAAAAGGATTAAACTAGATTCAATTTAAGGGGCCTTATTGTTTTTTGTTTTCTGAAAAACCTCCGGATAACAAAATGGCAGCCGTTTGAAAAAAAAAACCATTTTTTTGGCCTTAATGGTCGAAAAAAAAGGTTAAATCAATTTTGACAGAGATCGCTTCCTCATGGTCCCGCAAATTGAATTCCCTTGCAACTGCGCAGAGATTCGAGTGAATCGGTTCATTTGTTGAAGCTGTAGAGCGTCTCGTGCCCTGAAAAATGCTGTTTCCAGAAAAACACATTTAAAGTTTAACGTTATAAAAATCGTATTTAGTGTTTGTTTTTGACAACTCAAACAAGCAAACCCACGTTTTCTGAACACTTTCAGAATGCAAATTATGTTAAAAAAATCGAATTTTTCATCGTTACGAACGGCAACCTGTCCTTAATCTGTAGAAATGGCGGAGGCATGGCCCGGTCTTCTAAACGGTTTACGGCGAATGTTATCAGACGGCGTGATACGTGGCGTCAGCAGGATTAATCTGAAAAAAAATCAACGACAATTTTTCTTTCATTAACCCTTAAACGCAGAATATGAACCGAGAAAAAGTGAGAAAAGTTGCAATTCAATGAAATGGTACGCTTTGAATAGAAACTTGAATTTTTTAGAAAAAAAAACAGCTATATTTGGTAATAAAAAAGACTTTTTTTATTTTCCAAAACGTTCAGGGTCATATTTCAGACAATAAGGTTAAAAATATTCATACGAAAATTAATCAGAATCGATCGATTAGTTTTTTAGCGATACGTTGCGCTAGTTTTGAAAATGCAGTTAAGGAGGTTGGGGCGTTAGCCACACCCGAGCAGAAATCTAATCAGGTTGCCTGAGGATCCATCAGGGCCGGATCAGGGATCAATAACGCGCCCTGATCAGGCACGCCTGATTTGCGCCGGATAGGAGCCTTATCAGGCATCAATAAGGCGCCCTGATCAGGCACGCATGATTTGCGCCGGATAGGAGCCTAATCAGGTATCGATAAGGCACCCTAGTCAGGCACGCCTGATTTGCGCCGGATAGAAGCCTTATCTCGCATGAAGCTCGTCACTCCGTATCCTCTCCTCTCTAGGACTAGACAGCGCCTCTGTCGGCGAAACCTCACAAAATATTTTGACAGCTGCACACGCAGACACGCGAAATATATGAAAACAATGGTTACCAACCGAAAGTGCGTGTCGTCAAAATTTGTTTAAAAATCTTTTTTATCATAAATAAATATTTATGTTAATTTTTTTGTACTATTGTTATATGGAATCAAAACTTTTTTCGGGTTATATTTATATCGCATAGCTTCGAGAAAACGTGAAACGTATTACCGGCGAGTTTGTGACGGATTCACTCTTCATGTGTTAACATGTGTGTGTATATGTGTTGTACGCGGAAAGATTTTATTACGATCGTGCACACTTATACACTCTACCAAAGTGAGAATGTGTCGTCACACACACACACACACACACACACACACACACACGCACGCACGCACGCACGCACGCACGCACGCACGCGCGCACGCACGCACGTACGTACGTACGTACGTACGTATGTATGTATGTATGTATGTATGTATGTATGTATGTATGTATGTATGTATGTATGTATGTATGTATGTATGTATGTATGTATGTATGTATGTATGTATGTGTATATATATATATATATATATATATATATATATATATATATATATATACACATATGTGCGAACAGTTTTGAGTACGTTTGCTAAGCAACGGCCGCAACTACCCATTATAATAGAAGAAAGCGCAACAGCTGTAGCTACATCAACAAATCTCGTTCATTTAATCAATTTCTACCGAAGAAAGGCAAGCCCTTCAATAGACTGCAGTGCATACGAAATCTCAGGTAAAGTATATTTGCAATTAACGGTGGATTATGTACACATAAATAGTAATGATATATAAAATACGACTTGATGGGCGAAGACAATGCGGCGTAGCTTAACCTCACTTTGTCACTCTCACACCATTTGTAGATATAGTGTAATATATTTCGTATCGAAAAATTATTTAACAAAACGATTTTTTAGAGAAAAACATGAACTTTTTGAAAAAAATATGCTGAAATTCTGGGTGATTCAAATCGGTCGCATTCCTCATTGTCGCAGAGTGGAGAGAAATCGGGTTCTACAAAGCCAAAGACGATAGATCGAAAGAGCGGTAAATCTCTCTCAGAAACCCCGAGTGACGAACTGATCGATTTCAATATAGAGGGTGAGTAATTATTCTTAATTAATTTAGACGCCTCTAGACACGTATTCCGTATTCCTAATTGCAAGCTCAGAAACTGGGATACCGCCGTTCAAGACGTTTTCTTTCAAATTAAATACTCATTGAGTCTTGTTCTCACTTTGGCGATTAATTACAGCCTAAAATCTTCGCTTGGATACACGCTTTTAAATTTCTCTGACTTGTAAATTTCCGATTTATATGTTTCCCTACACCTTCTCTTTTCTTTTCAAACTTTATTTTAAAAATGTTGTATATAATGAATTTTGTTTGGTTATTTTAGATTCAGACGATTTGCGATCGATTGTTTTGAAATCTCATCGCAGTCTGAATTATCAATTGAGCCAAGTTCGAGGACAACTTGCCGTAATAAAGATACGCCAAATTGAAAACAATTCGGTGATGCCGAGTTCTCGAAGCAAAAATGGAGGGAGACTGCCAGCGATTGACCAAAGCATTAATACATACAAACTTGGGGAGTTGCCCTTCAAAAATTTGGAGAAATTTGAAAAATTCGACGACAAACTGAGATCTGAAAAAGCTCTTCGACGTGACGTTGTAGGTTTCATTTTATACTATGAGAGTATTTTTAATTCATAACTGTTTTAAATGATTAATTTTTCTATTTATTGTTTTCAGATAAATGGCATTTCTTTGCTAATCAGTTCAGATCCGAAACATCTTGTATCGTCGATACGTAACGTCATTCAAATATTTTTGATACGTGACGTAGTTCTGAAGTTTACAGCTGTAAGGCAAACCAGCGGAAAAAAAGTATTAAAAACTGACACTGCATTCTATGCTTGTATACGAGATACACCATTTTAAAATAATTATTTAATTATTTTAAGAGGATATATCAGTCGGAGCCTATATCGCTCACTTTTCCCTGGTCGAATATATCTATACTTATGATAAATATAGATATACTCAACGGCGAAGCGGTGGCGTTCCCTAGATCCGACTGATATATGCTCTTAATGTAAAGATGTGATCTTTCTATGTATATTCACTAATTTTTCTATGTATTCAAAATATTTCAGATGCAATCTTGGCGGAGTATGATGGTACTCCCTACGCAGGTTCGATCAAAGCGAAACACATTTCGGATGGGCTAGCGGCGGCCATAAACAGTGCAAAAGATTGGGACGTTCGTCGCCAAAACCGAAACAAAAAATAAACGATGAAGTCAAGCAAAATAAAAGCTATAACTTTAAAAAAATGTTTTCTTATTTTTAATAACGTTAGTAAAATTGATAACGTGTAACTGCGATAATAATTTAATAAATGATGAAATTTTGAAACAAAAAATTAATCAAATGATTGAGCCATATGCCACGCATGTCTCAGGCTGGATGAGGCACCTGATCCGGGCAAGATAAGTTGCTTGATACGAGCCAGATACACCTAATCCGAGCCTGGTAAGTGCCTAATCCGAGCCTGGTAAGTTGCTTGATCCGAGCCAGATAAAGTGCCTGATCCGAGCCGGATACGAAGCCTGATCCGGGCCTGATAAGATGCCTGATCGGATTTGCTATTGTGGCACCCTGATCCGGTCCGGATTTCAGCCTGAACAAATTTCTGCGCGGGCAATCCAAGGCTAAATTTAATTTGGAAAAATACATGTTATTGTCCAGACTATACCGAGTCTTTACGAACTTTTTGAATTTTTTTCACCACCAAACACCAGAGATAAAAAATAATTCAATGTGTGTAATTTAACGTGCGGTTAGATGGGCAAGACTCAGACTAAATGTTATGTACTGTTTTTTTGTTATTTAGCACCAAGACAAACCATTTCTAACAACGGATTAATGCAAACCTTTGTAAACATTTAGAAAAAAAAATCCTCATCTTACCCATCGTAAACCATGGGCCAATAATCTCGTGGCGTAAATATGAATAAGCATAATTATAAATTTCTCAAAATTCCATTGTGAATTGTATAAAACATTCGTTGTCGTAGTTTTGTTATAATAATCATCGGTAATGTCATACTTTTCCAAGTTGGTAGTAACACAAAAGTTTTCCTAATTTACGTAATAAAAATATTAAAATTCATAATTTTGCCCTTCATTTGTATATTTAAAAAAAAATAAGCATATACAGAATAAATCTGTACCTCGTATGCATTTTTTGAGGTAGTAATAAAACATACCCTAAGTATAAAAAATGGTAAAGAAATCTTTCCGTTTGAAAACGATCATGAAAAATAGCAAATGTTTTCATTGCCTAAAGGTATCCCCCCCCTCAATTGCCGCAATATATGTAGCGAGTGGTCTTGGATGCAAAGTAACATTTTCCTTTGCAGTTACTGGACGAAATAAATAGAGCGAGGGTTGAAAACCGTAAAGCTTCCGTTTCACTCGCATCGGACATTGCAATTCCGTTGGACAGTACGATTACTTCAGTCTCATCGTCTTTCCGAAACAATTTGAATTTATACAAGCTTATCAATGAAATGCGCAATGATCTGTTCAATAACGATCGCAAAAAAATAGCAGCAGAAATCGAGGGAGACAAAATATAAGTTCTTATTTCGATTGACAATATTACGGAAATATCAACGCATTCGATAGACACGATAACGAATCTTACGACCGCACTGATGAGTGCAATGTGTACTAGCGTTGACATCGCAAACTCTTCGATAGGTATAGTCGATATCGAGGCAAAAAATGAAGAGAATGCGAAGATCGTTGATGCAGATGTCGCAGTCTCGGCAGTGAATCTTGATATTAATAAATTGATCCTTAGTTCCTCTTCCATTTAAACATTTGTAGAGGGCTAAAAAATGATGAGGTCCCAGTGGCAAATAAAAAAAACTTTGTTTTAACAAACTACGGTCCGAAGAAATTTCGTTGCCTTAGTTATATTGCAACGATTGGTGCGAAGAGAAATTGCATTGTCGGCTGTGTGTCACGGGTTCCGAATGAAAAAAAAAACACGTTGATACAAGATCAAACCAAACTATGATATTAACACTTGTCATGCAGTGTAGTAGTAGGGAGACTCTCCCTACGTGATAAAAATTACGCGATTACTAAAATTACGTGATATTTGGCGAAGCCCCTCTCTCCCCCATGTGAGATTGGGTGAGATTTCGCTCGACAAATATCACGTAATTTTAGTAATTTTAGTAATCGCGTAATTTTTATCACGTAGGGAGAGTCTCCCTACTACTTCACATGGTGGAGTAAATGATACTACAACCGCAGTTACTTCTACTACAATTTATTTTCCGTGAACGTATGCATTTTGAAAAATCTCACGTGAGATTAGGGGAGGGGGGAGGGGGTCGAGCAAAATCTCACGACATCTCACCAGGGGGAGAGGGGGGGGGGGTCGAAAAATCGCCAAAATCACCTCACGTAATTAATGGGTGCCCCCTAAACCAAATCTGATTTACTTTATCATTTTTTACAATTTCAATTCAAACAATAATTTTATTACATTTTTAAAACTAATCAAATGTACAGAAAAAGTGACATAACGATTTTTTAAACTAGCCAAGCCAATTTACTAGAAGTGGTGTACACAAAATTGTTAAACCTTAGGAATAATATTTTTTCAAATATTTTATTCTCATTTTAAAAAATCATATTACTATTATACTATAAAATTTATATCGCCGTTACATATCAGTACAACGTATGTAGCATACAAGTACAGTGAATGGCTAAGAAAAAAAGCTCGTTGAAAGATCTTGTCCTCTCCGCTACTCGACTGCCAGGTTAAAAATATTATATTGTCCCATGTCTCTATCTTAGGAATATGGGATGATCAGATAGTAGTGATTCTATATAGTATAAAGAGCAATTTGATCGTTCTAGAAAATGAATATTGTAAAAGTGTATATTGCATGATTGGCTTCCGACGAAGTAATGTTGTCTACTATTTCCTCAGATAACCCTCCGTTATCGATTTTTGCGAAGTAGACCATATACGATGCGTGAAATCTCATTTTGTTCACATAATTTAAAAATTTATATAAAAATATAAGCTCGGTCGCACAACTATTACACATTGTATGCAATATATTTAGTTACATAGACTTTTGCCTCCGTCTTGTCGAAGAAAAAAAATACATATCTCCGTTTTACTGCTGACATCTATCGCGCTATATTCGATGGTTTGAAACGAATGCAGTAAAATATTTATTGGCGGTGGATATAACGTAGCCCGGCATCGTGACGCGAATTAAGTGGTTCGACGTACACACCGATATTACTATATATCAAGGCTACCCTATCCGAATCACACTAGCGCAAGAGACAGTAGATCCCACTACTAATAACCCCAGCAGTTGATGCGACGCTTAAATAAAAAATAATATAATATATATAAACCGGTGTGCTGGTCTAGTGGTTAGCGTGCTTGCCTCTGAACCAGTACTTCGGGAGGTCGCGGGTTCGAGTCGCAGTCTCGTAGTCTCGGAGAAAAATTAATACGGGCATGACGTAGCTCCAG
>OY723389.1:3739563-3959563 GCA_963210295.1 Ophion ellenae | reverse complement strand
GCGTTTCCATATATATAGGTATACATTGCGGGCATGAGAAATCTGCTTTAATGCTTAATTACTCGATAACTAAGTGGAAGACAATTTTGAAAAAAATTGTGTTTCCGCACTTAATGTTGAAGAACATTATCACCAAATTTGATCAATTTCTTAACATTTTGACTTTTGTACCAAAACTCCTTAAAGAAAATTCGACAATAGTCTCAGAAACATGCACATAACCAAAGCGACTATCACTAAACGTCATATTTTGTTTACGTTATAATACAATATACCCTCTGGCGAGAGAAAGTGGCAGTTGGGTTCCCTATTGAGATAGAAATATCTGTCAAGTGCGTTGCAAAACGTCATACCATCGCGCTGTTTCGGCAGACATTTTAGTGACGCCAGGACGATGAGTATGAATTGTTGTTGCTTGCAGGAATAACTTACCCCCGACCCCCCTACTGAATAATCAATCAATTATATATACCCAGGTCCAAATGTTTAGCCTCCTCTGAACCCTCGCAGTACCCATTTCTTTTGTAATACATAAGCCGCCAGCCTCCGTTGAACATCCCAAACCCCATTTGTCGAGTTCAGTGCGATGAAGAGACCTCCTCTTGGTCCTGTGTAGCCTCTGTCAGACCTCCCAAACCTTCTTTCGACCCCCAATTTCAGTGAAACGTGCAGAACACAGGCCTTCTTAACCTGCTGTCGATTGCAAACCATTGCCTCGACCCCACCTAACCTGCTTTCCTGAAGCTTGCTTTAACCTGAAGCCATGTAACTTTTAGTGCAGGAAGAAATATCGACTGGTGTATCCAAATTTTTAAGCGGCGGTGTATATTATATAATACCATATATATATAATACTTGAAATATGTGGTTGCGTTACTATAGTCGAATATGCACTACCAGCCAAAAATATTCTGACACTTCAGATAATTGCAAATTTACGGTAGAATAATAATGATTTTACGCAGATACTATAAAGCTCTGTATAATTAATTAATTATATAGACCTTTATAGTATCTTCGTAAAATAATAAATGAAATAAATTATATTACTCCAACATTATTTGGCATCTATCCAGCGCTCAAAAGTTTTGCGATTATGTGGAGTGTCCGAAAACTTTTGGCTGGCAATGTAGATCTAAATAACATATATGGTTGATATCTATATGAAACGTTAGGGTGTTAATTATAGTCTATTTTGTGTTCTAAATGATTGGAATTGTCGGTTTGGAATTCAACCTCATTCGATTTTTTGTTTATTTGTTTCCTTTTGTTTTTGTTATTTTGGTTTTTTTGGTTCATTCAATAATGAGTCGATAAACGGCGATGGCCGATTACCGTCGATTTCAAATAAAATGTTCGGTTTTTCTTTGTTTTCATTTTTAGCACGTCGGAAATCAAAAAAAATATCTCCACGTCTCTGTGTTAAGCATTTTTTAATTTCTTTCCGCTAAATATTATTGATATTAACTAACCGCGTCTATTTGATTCCTTTTTCTTTGAATTAACTAGATTTTTCATAGAACTAAATTTTTCCTATTGCATTCCATTATTAGAATTATTTATTTCAAATATGTTTATTCATTCAAATCAATCTATTTAATATCGTCCAATAACTAAATATTTTATTTGATCCTAATGAATCTGTAATTCGATTTCATCTGTTCGAAAAACAATTCAGATAAATTCACTGAATAGACCTAGTTAATTTGTTTTAATTTAAATTGAATCGAATTTTCTTAGTCAACCATTTTTCTATTTGATTCAACTAATGGTCTATCTTTATTGCAACATTCATATCAAAGGGGCGTGGGGGTAGAGGAGGTGGAGAGGGAGGAATTATATGTGTATATATATATATATATATATATATATATATATATATACAGGGTGAGGCACTAACTGTTGCCACCTTGAATATCTCTATAATTATCGACGTCACAAAAAAATGTTTGAAACAAAAGTTGTACCGTACGAAAGGGGTCATCAAATGCGACCATTTCTTTTATCTCAGTGGAGGATCTGTCGCACAGTAAAGGTCACCTCCACTTTTTTAAATGGGACGGTACATTTTTTGTTCAACTATCTTGTAGAGCATCGAAAACTGCATAAAAAACATTTAGGGGTCAAAGTCGTTCAAGGTCATTTAAGATCAAAAAGTGACATGCACTTTATTTTTATGTGAAATTACCTTTATTCACAGTAGATGTTCAAAGTGATTGACATTGGAATCAATGCAGTATTGCAATCTCCTCATCACGAATTTCTTATCACTTCGGCACTTATCGCCGAAGTCTTGCCATTGTCTTGTATGTAAACAACGGCACCAAACCTACAATGTACACGGAACATTGTACAATGTTTCGCCCAAACAAACCCAAGATAACGATAGTAAGAATGGTGAGACTAGTATTAATGAATCAAGCGAATGTAAATGATGTATTCTTTTAAAGAGCAAACTGATATGCTTCTAATTTACGGAGAATGTTAGAAAAATGCAGTGAGAGCTAGAGACTTATACGCTGAAAGATTTCCTGAACGTTCTCATCCTACACGCCGTACATTTCAAATTTTGTACACTAAACTGAGGAAAACTGCATCCTTAACCCGTCGGGAAAGTAACCGACAAAAGCGAGTTACTAACGAAGAAACGGAAATTGGTGTTCTTTCCGCCGTTCATCGAGACCCTTGTGCGAGTTCTCGTCAAATTGCGAGGGAATCTGGCGTAAGCCAAAGAAGTATTCTACGTGTTCTACATCGTCATAAATATCATCCTTACCACATTAGTCTCCACCAGGAATTAACTGGTACAGAATTCATGAATCGCACTGAATTCTGCCGATGGGCTCAACGCCAGATTCAGAGAGATGACTCATTTATCAATCGGATTTTATTTACCGATGAGGCAAAATTTCCGAATCATGGAAATATTAACTTGCATAACATGCATTTGTGGTCAACTGAAAATCCACATTGGCTGCGGCAAGTTGCACACCAAATACCGTGGTCGGTTAATGTATGGTGTGGCATTATTGGGGATAGAATCATAGGCCCTTATTTCATCGAAGGGAATCTTAATGGTAGGAAGTACACCACATTCCTTCAAGAAACATTAGGTCCGTCATTGGAAAAAATACCTTTCGAAACAAGAAACAGAATGTGCAGCCCCGGATCTAAGGGGGGGCAAACCGGGGTACCTGCCCCGGGCGGCAATTTAAGGGAGCGCCAAATTCTTGTGTTTGAAAAAACTTGTTTCACTAAAGCGCCTAACATCCAGGGCGCTTTGGGGAGTTTCAATGGCGTCGTGATCCTAGCTATCGAAAATAAAACTGCCTAGGAGACGAACTTTGATGAGGTATTCCTTTAGGCGTCTTTTGAAAAACTGCTCGTGTTATAGCTCAACAAGTTATTGATCGATCTAGCTGATATTTTGCCAGATTTCTCACTATAAGACTATTGGAAGGATATACCTAAAGTTTCAAGGTTATCGCGTAAATAAATTACTTTTTCGGGGTAAAAATTGTCGAGAAAATGGTAAAAAATATAAACATTTGATTACAAAGCCTAATTAATTTTCAATTTTATACCTTTTCATATTTTTATAGATATATCCTTCCAATTATGTTATAGTGAGAAACCGACCAAAATTTCAGCCAGATCGATCAATAACTTTTTGAGCCATGAGCAGTTTTTCAAAAGACCCCTAAAGGAATGCCTTATAACGCCGCTATGTTGTTTTGTTTGAAAAAGAAAAAAAAGTTTTACCACGTGAAAGTTGTAATAAGATAATGTCAAAATTTTTAAATGATGCGATTATCTTATCACATTTTTTTTAAATCATGAAAAATGACTTATTTTCGGGCGTCTAAAGAGATCTCCCCTCTTAATCTCAAATGCTGGAGGGGAGGGGCGCCAATGTCAAGTTTTTGCCCCGGCTCGGAAAAATCGTAGATCCGGGGCTGAGAATGTGGTATCAACACGATGGGTGCCCGGCTCATTTTTCGCTGATAGCTAGACATGAATTGCAAAAGAGATTTCCAGAGCTTTCCATTGCAAGAGAGTGCCGAAGTGATAAGAAATTCTACATAATTCGTGATAAGGAGATTGCAATACTGCATTGATTCTAATGGCAATCACTTTGAACATCTACTGTGAATAAAGGTAATTTCACATAAAAATAAAGTTCATGTCACTTTTTTATCTTAAATGACCTTGAACAACTTTGACCGCCATATGTTTTTTTATGCAGTTTTCGATGCTCTACAAGATAGTTGAAAAAAAAATGTACCGTCCCATTTAAAAAAGTGGAGGTGACCTTTACTGTGCGACAGCGCCTCCACTGAGATAAAAAAACGGTCGCATTTGATGACCCGTTTCGTACGGTACAACTTTTGTTTCAAACATTTTTTTGTGACGTCGATAATTACAGAGATATTCAAGGTGACAACAGTTAGTGCCTCACCCTGTATATGTATATATATATGTATGTATATATACAGGGTGAGGCACATAAAGTGTTACAGAGCAATAGCACTCAAACTATTGATCATATCCAAAACTGTTTCAGACAAAAGTTTCAGTGTTCGAGGCGGCCGTTATACTGGACCACCCTACTTTTTTTTATCGGTGGAGGCGCTGAAGCTACGTCAAGGTCAACTCCACTTTTTGAAATGGAATGGTGAATTTTTTTCCGCCATCTTGTGGAGCACGTCAAGCCGCATAAAAGACATTCGGGGGTCAAAGCCGTCCAAAGTCATTCAAGGTCAGTATCAATGATACAAATCTAAATATCTCGAATCTCTACCAAATATTTGGTAGTGATCCGAGATATTTAGTACCATTCAATTTAAAAAAATGGAGTTGACCTTGACGTAGCTTTAGCGCCTCCACCGATAAAAAAATAGGGTGGTCCAGTATGACGGCCTTCTCGAACACTGAAACAGTTGTCTGAAACATTTTTGGATATGATCAATAGTTTGAGTGCTATTGCTCTGTAACACTTTATGTGCCTCACGCTGGGTATACTACTGTGTCCAAAAAATAAGGTGACATTGTATTTATTTCGAAAATTCTTTATTTATTTTTCCAAACCAATTTCATCCCCTTTAAAGTAATCCCCTCCCGATGCAATGCACTTATGCCAACGGATTTTCCAATCTTCGAAACACTGATTGTAGTCACTTTCCGGGATGGCCTTCAGTTCCGCCTTCGCTGCGGCTTGAATCTCCTCTATCGTATCAAAACGGTGTCCCCGGAGCGATCTTTTGAGCTTGCTGAACAGCCAGAAGTCGCACGGCGCCAGATCAGGTGAATACGGTGGTTGCGGAACGATATGGGTTGAGTTTTTGGCGAAATGATCACGAATTACGAGTGCAGTATGGGATGGTGCATTATCGTGGCAACGAAAAACTCACTTTTAGCAGCTCACAAAACGACGCGTATCTCAAACACTAATGAATATTTTGACATGTAAATTTGACATAGATGTCACTTACAGTACTACCAACCTAAAAAAAAAATCTCCAAATCCTTCGACGCGCGCAGTTTAAATTCAAATGTCACTTTATTTTTTGGACACAGTAGTATATATATATATATATATATATATATATATATATATATATATATATATATATAGAGGTTATGTTTGAAAAATCTATAGCATGTTATTCTATAAAACTCTCCAATTATCCCAACGATATTAACTAATTGATATAGTTTATATAATACAACAAATAGTTATTGGTATTCATTTGGTCCCTTATGCCATATCAGCGACCAAAATATTATAAGTACTCGGTAGCATAGGGGCAGCGTGCGTTTAGCTATGAGTAGGTAGGTACTAGATCCGATTCGCATATAGGGCAAATATTTTATTCGAAAAAAATCATGTCTAAAGGCCAGGGAACGACGAATTACGATGAAAAATGGTTGTGGTAAAGCTCTCAATTAAGTGATTCATTTTATTTTCGATCTGTGAAATATTTTATGCATATAGTACACTTAGGTTTACAGTGTACATTGCAAGCACATAACGATTCATTCAAATCTCATCTTTATTAACATATATAAATATCTTTGAAACAAATATGACCGTAGGAGGCTGTGAGACAAGGAAAAACCCTATTTTATTTAAATAGATCCTATATAAATTAATTTTTTGTTTAGCAGTGTACAGTAGGCCGAAAGGGGCGGTGCAGTAGGTTCTGCGGGAGCGCTTGAAGTAGGCCCACCTGAAGTTTCGTAGGTTCTGTTGTGGTCCCCATTGGCCTCCTTTCAGTGAAAATGTCCAGTTTCTGCCATGCCGGAGGTTCATCGGAGGCCCTAACGCATGGCATTTCCAAACACTGTACCCTCCTTTTGATACTCGATAATCCGCTATCGCCGATTTCTGCTCGGAAAAGGAAGCCTTCATTTTTCGGGTTGAACGCGGATAGAAAATTTTGACTCGGGTTATGTTGGTATTTAGACAAAAACAGCGCAATCAAAAGGTGTTTTTATCATTTTTCTTACTCCGGTTAAAACCGTAACAAAATTTTTTGAGTAATTTTACATATAAACTTGATGGAAAAAAATACGATCCTCGAAATCATACTGAAGTATGATTCTTTCATTCAATCATTATGTAAAGCAATTCCATAAATAGAAAAAAAATTACAGATTTTCACAAGAAAGTTACTCGCTGGTCACACGAAGGGTCGGAATGACCTCAGCTCACGCACTAGATTTTGCCTTCGTCTGCCGCGATTCTTCCGGCCCTAGACCCTGCTTACAAAGAGGACTTGAAACCACCGTTAGATGGAAAGCCACTGTTAGATGGGAGGCCAGTCCCCTTGGCCGCCAATAATTTATACTAATTTTGCTTCAAAGTTGAAGGTAGGCTCGTCTTGACCCTATCTGACTAGGGAGGGTTAGAAAGGAAAATGAAAAGATCTTGGTTGGTGGCTCCCAAGGCCGGGTTCCACAGCTCTCGGTTAACCGAGTTAACCGGAGTTCAAGAGCGAATGAACCGATCAGAACCAGCGCATTAAACCCGGTCTGACTCGGTTAACCGAGAGTCGTAGAACCGGGCCTAAAACATCGTTTCTGATGTAGACATTGAAGTTTGCATCCTTGGAATGCAACGCTTTATTGCCTTCATTTTCATTTCTTTATTTTTATCATTCTCGATAGCTTTTTGCAAACTGAGATCGTAAATCTCTAACAAAAATCCGTTAAAACGTTCGAGCGATTTTCACAGCCTAAATCCGCCAAACAAAATTTGCGCAATTGAAATAGATTTATTAATTAAGAAGATTAAAATAATACCCGGCGAAGAATGGAGAAGCGGGGCCAGGGATGTGCAGTGAAACGCATTGCACTCAACTGTTCTCAATATTCGTGCGGTGAATGGGTTTCTGTGACTTTCATACTGGTGTTACATTTTATACCTGGTTTTCTCTACGTCGAAGTGAATTGCATAAGTAGTGCTCTTACCATCAATAGGGCATTTTACTTTTTGCAAGAAAAAAAAACTAAGAATGTATAAATAAGGTATTTTTCGGAATAAGCAATCGAATAATGTTGGTTTCAATTTATAAAAACACAAAATAAGTTTTATAATTAATTTTTTTTAATCTTTTTTCTATCTGTTCAACAAACATGCGATACGGTAGCCGCCATAATGGATTCCGACGTGACGTCATTGACATAGTAAACCAAAAAAACGTTTGACGAATTACCCTCTAACCTGTGGAAGAAAGCGTCAACAACTATATATTCTCGTTTGTCATACTTAATTGCAAATTTCCATATAGTTACCTGTACTTCAAAAAAGAACAAATCAGTTTTTTTCGGACTATGACTTTTGATCTCTTCTTGCAAGTTTCAACCAAGTCTTCCTCATATTCATATCAATTGACATTTTAATCCACAACTTTTCCGGTGTTTTTACACTAGTATTCTCACATTTCGGAACACACCAATGATAGGTATTGTAACTCACTTTTAACCAAACAAATTTACGCATTCACAATTGGCACAGCGTCGATGTTTACTATGCAAGTGACGTCACGAACCGAAGCAGCATGGCGGGTAGCGTTATCGCGCGGAAATTTGAAATGTATAATTTAAATGCATCTTTATGGCACTTATCGATTTCATAAAATATAAATAAAAATTCCAGTAGTTTATTACCACCAAAGGATCAATAAGTGACCCATTTTAAAAAGGGTCTATACCCTGTTGCCGCAATATCTAGGATGTATCTGTAGTAGACCTGCTAACGATTTACTTGTTCATAGCAGAAGTTGGCGCAACAATCGCTACGGAGACGTTGTCCTAGTCAAAGACGCTTCTGTCTCTTGCTCAATTCTGACCTCGGAGAATTCGGTAAGTCATGAGAAGCAATCGTCGAAGCGTGATGCATCATTGCAGAGCGGATTTGTAAAGCAATTGAGAAGCGAATGCAAAGATCTAGCAGCTATAACGCGAAAAATTAGTTCCTACACTAGAGAAATGTTGAGCGGTATAGCCAAGAAAACAAGAAAGAAGAACTCATTGAGACCGGAGATTAATGGTACTTACGGCGTTGCAATGCAACCGGTAGCTCTGGAATATTACGACAAATTCGGTAAACCCTGCCTAAAGTTGAGACTACGTGAATCGAGTGGCTCAATGTGCGAGCGCTATTCCTCCAGTATCGAGATGATTCAGCCAGGTCTGTTGATAAAATCCGCACGAAACACCGCACCACAAATCCGGAGAATATTTCCCGATCAATTTTCATCCTCGACCGATGGAAATTGTCCGATCTGCAGCAATACGTCAGCCTACGACTGCCTCGTTGACCCTGGAGGCATAATCTCATCAGAGGCGAAAAAAAGGTGCGAGAGCTAAATCGTTGTAACGTTGGCTTTTTTTTCTAACCCGTCGTCCCGTGTTAGTTGTATAGTTTTCGAACGCGTCTGTGCGCGGAGTGTATATTATAAATAAACCTGTGTAAATAAACGCGCGTGAACGGGCAAAGTAAACGTTTATTTCGGTATCTTGTTGAATAGGCAGAGAGAAGCAAAGAAAAATGTACAGCGTCACGGAAACACGCAGCACTTGAGAGCTTTTTCTGTCGATCGGATACGTAACGATGTGTCTTTTTGCTTTCTTATCTCGAAGTTCTTTAGTAATACACATTCGTTCTATTCCTTTCGCAATTTAATGATGCGTTATGTTTGATTTTTTGTTGATTTTATTGAACAGTTAAAAAAGACTGAAGTATATTGTCTGTGTTTTCACGATTACACGTACGAAAATAATATTTACCGTCAATTATTATTAACGGGTAAGAAACATAGACTACCTTCGTTGCTCGTGCGCTGATGTTCGTTGAGCAATTTCGAGTTTTGCCGGAGTTGAAAAGAGTCGCGTCCAACTATCGACGTGCTAATTCTTCACGTTTTTATTTCGATTACCCTATTAATAGGGTACTTGACGTATTGAGTACAAGTTTACGTATATTTGATCAATCTCTTTTATTCCGGGCGTCGGGTGAAAAACGTAGCGCGTTAGGTATACACATGTTTAAAACACTCGCGTGAAAATCACTTGCGAAAGGCGTGCGAATTAGAGACAGTGTAGCGCAATTTGAATTTCCCGCTATGATGAGGTTTGACACGAGCTTCAGGAGCTAAAGAACCTACAGAACTGGAAGTTTGTAAGGTGAGAAATGACTCGATTCTCTGCCATCTGAAGCGCTGTTACATTGGGGTGAGCCAATAAAAAACACATTCGAACAGCTGTGTCATGATACTGATTTTTCGAAACAAACAATATTTTTATGGTTGTTATCGGGTCAGTTAATCGGCCCTATGTATAAGCCTCCCTTCGTATGTCATCCTCAACGGTTAGACCCCATAACAACCTTAAGAGCGATATGAATGGAAAATGATTAGGTTTTTTTTGTTACTGATGCCATAGCCAGAATAACAATTATTGGTGATTAAAAAAAATCCCCACGCTCTTTAATTAATGGCATCTGAACACCGGCTGTCGAATCAACCAGCGAGCAGAAGGCCAATACTTTTGATACCTGGATATAAAAACTTGAGTACAAGCCTGTGTAACAGAGAATCAGAAGAATATAGGGCCGTCTATGCCGGTACGGGTATTCCACAGTTTGCCCGTACCCTCCGCAAATGCGGTATAGTGTAGCTTAAGACGGTTGTAAACACAACGGAAGTTAGGTTAGATTAGCGAAGTGCGGGTAGGGAGTGATAGGAAAGAGTTTAATTGGGAAGGGCCATACGCCTCTTGGATGTCATGGCAAAGCGACGGCAATGCTGTCTGTCAGTTAACGGCGGCAACTCGAGGTCGTTCTTCTCACAACAGTAAACATATGATTTGCATACAAATCACTGGACGCTTTGGATTATTTATTTATTTAGAGCAATACGAAATTGTTAAAGTGCAATTACGAGCCACACTGCTATCAAGTGTGGTTTCCAGAATATTTATGGAGATTTTTTTCGCGGATAATCTGAATCTAAGGATAAGTAAACATACGAAACATGCAATATTCTGTCAAATTCATTGTAATTTCAACTACGTCTTTATTTTTAGGGTTATCGTATCACTGATAACATGATTATCAATTAACTCAAAATGTATAGGGCATAAACAATTTCAAAGCCACCACGTTCAGAAAGTCGTCGAAATCCACGATCCAGCTAGTGATACGAATTGTCCATGGAAAACTGTACGACGTAAAAGTAAAGTTATGCATTAATTATGGGATCAATTACTAGTTGAATAATGATTAACAAAAATATATTTCCATCAACTTTTCAACCATATATGCAAAATAGAAATGGAAAACGAAGATGTATCTCCTTATCAAAGACATATGAATAACGAAGGAATAAGTATATTGGTCATTGAAATTACATTTAGTAAACCGCATTCTTTATTTCAGTATATAACAGCATTAAAAAATGGCAGATTTTTTCATTATTATGGATAAGTATGGCATGTTAAATGAGTAATATATTATTGGTAAATAATATTCCGTCGCTCAGAGTGAGCATGAAATGTTGAATTAACAATATGCATATCATACATGAAAAACAATTCAATAAAAAATAATTTGCGCGTGTTTCTCTAAAAATGCTGGGGTGTTTTCACGGTTAGACTGCTTGGCACCAACAAAATGAGCACTGCAGATTCAAGTATTTTTATTTGGCTGCCACGGCTTGTTAT
The DNA here is from genome assembly GCA_963210295.1 of Ophion ellenae. Classification (NCBI taxonomy): domain Eukaryota; kingdom Metazoa; phylum Arthropoda; class Insecta; order Hymenoptera; family Ichneumonidae; genus Ophion; species Ophion ellenae. The sequence goes on along the minus strand of OY723389.1, from coordinate 3,948,337 downwards.
CTGATGTACTAGAAGAATAAAACATGGCAGAAAATCTAACGTTTGTATATTTTCAATACGTTCCTTGCATTAAATTGTCCAATCATATTTACTTACATTCTTCTGACATCTTTTATCTACTTATTTCTCTTATTGATTTTCCAATTTCGTCTCGGAAACGAATAAAAAGTAAATTTCCAATTTTGGGATGGGACATATTTGCCCCCCCCCCCCCCCCCCAACACAACAATACCTCGTACCGCGCATTTATTCTTTATTTCACAGAGCCCTTTTCACCGAAATTAATACGTAAACCGCACAGCTGACCGTAGTCAAACGTCCACGAGTTGCCTGAATCTTCCACCAAGCCGCGCCACTAGAGATATCCAAGAGGCGTATACGTAAAACTCACAAAGGTGTACGTTGGAACTTAGGAATTAATTGAAATCATAAAACTATATTGTAGTGCAAAGGCGTTCCAACGTCTTTGTCTTTGTCTTTGAACACTGAAAACTTTCCACTATTGTTCTTAACGGGTTACACCTAGCTCGTGACGGGAAGAAAGAGGAATTTCCCGATCCTTTTCTGGGCAAAAGTGTGCAGGCTTTCAATTTGTTTACATCAAACAGTTTTAAGTACGTTTTACAATTTTTGTATTGAAAAATATGTAGAAATGTGGTAGATGCGGTGGTTTGTGCAGACCGCTGTTTAAAAAACATTGTTCGCAGTAGTCACTGCTGCATGGAAACAAATCATCCAAAATAAAGGGAAAAAAGACATCTAGTTTTTGCATAAAATTATCCAGTGCTTGGATAGAGAACTTCATAAAATGTTGATTTTTTAAGAAAAAAAATTGCCACTGTCAAAAGGGAAAGTATCGATTTTTGGTGAAGAAACCCTATATTATCACGAATAAAAAAGCTATGCATGGAAAAAAATACTTCGTTCAAGCTCTGCTTTTTATGTGTAACAGAAGCTTGTAAAACTTGATCGAAGGCGTGTTTTTTTTAGATATTGTCGTCAACTATCTTGAAAAAGTCATTTTGAGAAAAACGCGATCATAGTTCTCCGGTTTGCAGTTTGTCGGTTCGCGGAACATACCTACTAATGACCATAAGGGGGCGTACACCAATTACGTAACGCAAAATTTCCCAATTTTGACCCCCCCCCCCCTCCCCCCACGTAACAGGAACGTAAAGCATGGCCAGAACCCCCCCCCCCTATTCCGTTACGTAACGGGTGCTTTGTTGTCAATAATAGCGATTTTTTTCATAGACATAACTAATTATGAACGGGTTTATACTCATTTTTTGAAGTATATGTTCATCTAGTTTTACACCAATATTTATGACAAAATCTTGAAAATTAACCGAGATATATGCCTTAATTTGACGACGAAAAATAATACCTCTTCATTGTACCATCAATATCTTGATGAAAGGTCACCTGTAAATTGAAAGTCGACAATTTATCGATATCTATACAAACGTAGCTATCGTTATGCGTAGCCATTTTTTTATTTTGATTTTTTTTGCAAAATGTCGACAGTTTCCACATTTTTTTCTATTTTTAAGGCCCTTTGTCTGTATTTATGCAGTCTTTGAAAATAATAATTATCACATGTTAAAAACGTGGATACGTACAACCTTAGTCACTGCGATTACGAAAATCGAGTACATTCGAGAATTATTTAAAAAAATCCTTCAAATTTTGCGTGGGCGATGTGGGAAAGCTACTGTGCAAATTCTTGCACATAGACTTTCCCCCTTAACTAACATTGCCTATAGAAAGCTGTGAGTTGTCCACGGTAAAATTGCACGCGACGTTTAAATTAAATATCTGAACATGCAGAAATTTTGCTATTTCTGGGAGTTTTAAAATCGTGACGTAACGCAAACATTTTTTGAATCTTTTTGAAATCTTATATTTTCGAGAATCCGTCGAAAATAAAAAAGAAACGATATTTTCAAAAACTTCAACTAAGTATGAGTCCTTAAATCATGGATAAAGTTCCGAAAAAGTCTCCCCTCCGATCGGGCTGAAATGCTGCACAAACCTTCCTTTATTATGTTAAGAGACCCCTGAAAGGATTTTGGGCGACGCGCATATTGTTATCGATATTTCGATTTTTGAAAGTTATTTTTTTTGTAAGCATTTTCTGAATGAAATATACCGCTTACGTTCTTTCGACACTTAAACGGAACACGGAAACACGATTCAGAGACTTTGAGGAGGTTACCTATTGCTGTATATCTCTATCTACCAGACCCCTACTTGACGGCGTTCCTAGCGGATAGATGAGGAACTCAGTGTGTGCCTCATTAATGGTAATATTCCCTACCTGTATGTACGACCGTGGCGACTAGTAGCAGGATCTGTAGAGCATATCTATAGATTGCTCTACGGATCTTAGGCATGTCCGTTTGAGCTACACTTTTAACACTTTCACCAGATACATTGGGTCTATTCGTTTTGGCTACATTTTCATCCCATGCAGTAATAGAAAGTCTACAGACGGAAGTGCAGAAAAGTATAGTTAAAACGAACAGACCCCTGGGCACACTCAGGCACACTTGTGGACCTCGTCAAAGTTAGCCCCCCCCCCCACCCCCACTTTAACTAATCGAACTTTTTTTCTACGAATCATTTGGTGGTCGTTTGGTGGCGTTTGGTAAACCATTCAAATCGTTTGGTAGTTCTCCGTTTTTCGAGAAATCGATCATCAAAAATTGGGCAGTAAGTTGGCCCTCCCACTTTAACTAATCGAACTTTTTTTTACGAATCGTTTGGTAGTCGTTTAGTAGTGTTTGGTAAACCATTCAAATCGTTTGTTAGTTCTCGGTTTTTCGAAAAATCGATAATCAAAAATTGGGCAACAAGTCCCCCGCCACTTTGACTATTCGAACTTTTTTTTTACGAATCTTTAGTGGTCGTTTGGTAGCGTTTGGTAATCCATTTAAATCGTTTGGTAGTTTCTCGTTCTTTCGGAAAATCCAAAAAAAAATGCGATCCATGAGATATGACGATGGGCAGCGGAAAACGACTCGATAACCAACGCCATCTGTAGCAAAAACGTTGTATATTATCACGGCCAATCACAACCTTCTTGATTAACAAATCTAGCTATGAAAATGTCACATCGTTCTGCCCCTGCGGCTTCTGGCGACCAGTCACTCTATTCCGGATACGCACGTATTTTGTGTTATCGTATTTGAATGATCGACTACCAAACGTCCCGAATAGAATATCAAACGCTACCGGATGTTTTTCCATCGATCGCGGCCTATTAGAACGTAATCGGACAAGAAATAACGAGTGAATCTACACTAATAAATAATTCTGTCAGTGCGGCTTCTGGCGACCAATTCCAGTGCTCCATTTCCGATTCGCTGTATTTTGCGTTGGCGTTATTGATTGATCGACTACCAAACGACCTGAATGGAATACCAAACGCTATGATTTCTTTTTCTATCGATTAAGTCTCATCACAATGAATTAGCCACAAAATAAAGGTGGAATTTTCTGTGAGAAATTCCTTTTTCCACTGCGGCTTCTAACAACTAATAGCGGCTCACCATGATCAACTGAACAGTGAGCTGTGATTGTTTGCCACAAGTCGCGGCGGATAAAGAACCTATGTACGCACGCACGACTACTAAACGATTCGTGGATAAAAGCATGATTAGTCAAAGTGACGGGGGAGGGGGCTAAAGTGTGGACCGATTTTTAAACCTAAAAAAATAACGGGTGAATTTGCGTTAATCAGCCATTCTAGGACTACAGCTTCTGGATCAATTCAGAACCGCCCACTGAGAATTCACATGTATTTTGCGTTTTCACAATTTAGCGATTGACTACCAAACGTCCTGAATAGAATATCAAACGCTATTAGATGTTTTTCTATCGATTAAGTATTTTCACAATGAAATTAGCCACAAAATAATGGGTGAGTTTTTGTTAGAAAATCCTTTTTCCGCTGCGGCTTCTAGCGACCAATCACAGCTCGCCGTTCACGATACACACGTATTTCTGGTTGGCTCAATCTAGTGATCGACTACCAATCGTTCTAAATTGAATACCAAACGCTTTCGTGAGTTTTTCTATAAATCAAGACTCATTGAAGGGAAATCAGACAAGAGATAGCGAGTGCATCAGTGTTTTACAATTTTGCTCTGTGGTTGGACCTTCAGTGACCAATCGCAGTCCTCTAATCAAGACGCCGGATATCCGTTCTTGGTTCGGTTATGACTTTGGATTCTGATCTGTCATAGCCGAGGCGTAAATTTTTTTTCATTCGTTACCACATTTGGAAATAATTATTTAATTTAAGTGTGCGCAAACTCATTACTAATAAAGAATCAAATCAAAGGAACTCAACAGGAAGTCACAGAAGAGAGATGACCCAACGATGGACCGCCTGGATGGAAGAGCGCACAAGAGATGGAAGGCTTCGATAGCGTAATGGCCTCAGACAGGTTTATCGATGCAAAATACTTGACAATCTTTGGGTTTGGTTATGAGATTTTTAAAGCTAGGTTCGAGTTCAGTGCTTTGAATGCGTATAAACGTTTCCTCTTTGCAGGCTATGGACCGAACCGTCTTTGTCAAAACTGCATGGACAACGGGATGTCCCAAGCGAAACAGAACGAATATTTCGGCGCAGATAGGGTAGAAAAAAGGACCGAACACTTTCGTTGCTTAGATTGGAATTTTTATTCAGATTTTTTTATGACGCGTTTTAAACAGAATTAAACACGTGATATGTACGATGCTCGTCATAGAGCCAATACTGATCATTCTAGGGAGTGAAAATAATATACCAATTAAAGCTGCTCGAGCATGTGTTTGTTTTTTTGGTTTTTTTTCTTCTCTGTACACAGGCAATCCGATACTTAGTTCGCATATGCGATTTAACACGCGTTTCCGCGTATGTCAGCGTTCTCACTACCTCCCCGTTAGATTCACGCAAAATCTGAGGGTAAGTCACTTCTCTGGTACAGCCGTACTGACATAATCTTAAAATAGCTCATCTTAAAACTTAATCTTAAAATCGTTAATTTTAAAACATTACCAACGTATGGAACAAAAAAAAACGAAAAACAAAAAATGATCAACGTGTGGCTCGGTTATTCGCGTTTTCTCGTCAACGATTTGGTCCCACTTTGCTTTTGCGATATCTTTTAGAGGCTTCTTTTTCGTTTGTTTGTTGTTGTTTTTTTTCAACCATAATTACTTAGTAGATTGGGTGTGTTGTAATTGAGTGGTCGCCCCGGTGCTTATTGCGTTGGACGAGAGAAACGCCTAGTTGCCTGCAAAAAAAAAGCGACAATGACAGCGAGGTGATAACGCGAGTTGAGTCAGCACTGCCGGATTTGCCGTACAGCAAGAGTAACAAGGGTAACAAATGCCCCTCGAGGGCTAATTTGTATCAAAGGCGTAATTTATAGCCAATTATACGTAATTTATAGCCAATGGAATGAGTAGAAACTTCAATGGGTTTGACTTTAAAACAGAACCCAACTCCCGAAGAACATTGCACTCCCAATTTTAGCCCCGTGAGGGTTGATTTTCCGGGAACACTGAAATACGTCATTCTTAATTCATTAACCAAAAGTCTAAATACGAACTTCCATGGATATCACTTGAAAATTGCCGAATTGTCATAAAAACCTACATCATCTATTGTACCCTCTTAAATGAATTTAGATAATCCCTTTTTAAGGGGTGTCTGAATAATAAAATCAATATGACTTCCAAATTTCACGTTTCTAGCATTAGTGGTTTGGGAAAGTTCACGAGAGTAATGGTTTGTGTTTTCCGTTATCTCTGAATTCATCTGAAATCGAAAAAAGTTTGCAGAAATCGTGTTTTATATCCTGAATCGAAGGGTCTCGTGATAGGATTTACTATTGGCTGACTCAATCCGTCACTGCCCGTGAGTGGCGAATCTGAATTACCCGGTCCACAAGGCGTCCGTCCGCTGATGATTCTCCCAATGCTTGTCCGCGATATCGTTTCGTTAAACTTGCTTGCGCCCTTGAAAACCTTGCTGCTGTCCTTCAGCACGTATTTTCGAAAATTCAAATATTATTTTTTCGTTTCTTCTTGTTGTCTCTTCAGATACACTTTGGGTCACTTACATGATACTGTCGATGGTTTGAGCTAGCTCGTTGGGAATTAGGTTCTTCCTGGCCACTGGTGGACTGTTACTGTGGGAAAAGCCTTTGCTGCTCCACGAAACGTCTAGACCCCCCAGAGCCTTGTTTGTACTGACAGTGCTAACAAGGGCTGTACTGGTTGCTGGCTTTGCACCGAACAGACCACCTGTTCTCGTACCAAGCTGGAAAAATGGAAATGGTAAAAATGGTTAGAATGGCAAACGTAAAAATGGTTAAAAATGCAAATATAAGAATGGTGAGAACTGAAATTGCAAAAACGGTAAAAATACGAAGAACGACAATTCCGTCCAGCGTTAAAAAAATTCTCTAAGGTAAGCTTACGAGGAGACGTCGTCAGTACACCGAAACTGAAGACTCCTGTAGCAGGAGTGCCCGTTGTTACCTCGAATTGCTACTGTAAGTGGGCGGCGTCTTGGAAGTGAGGCCAGTGGTGCGTGCGACCGACGACGCTGCCGGAGTTTCAAAGCAGGAGAACATAGCGGCCGCTGGAACAATATCCGTGTTCCCTTTGCAGGTTTCAATCGAGGTTTTTGAATTATCCCTGTCCTCCCAATAACCGAAATCACTGTACCAACGAGTCTAAAAAAATAAATTCCATTATACCACTCACCATCGAACAACCACCAAACGATAAAGAAAGATCATTAAATAGTTGATGTTTGCCGGATTATTAATTATATAGGTATAATATTACGGCCAACGTAATATTATGGTCTTCCTACTCGGCGCGCAATTTTCGGCGAGCGATGGACGTTATTCAATATACCAAATGTTATTCAATATTATAAAACAATAGTATAAGAATGAGGAACCACATATGCACCATCTGATGTTTAATAGGCATAGATTCCATGCAGAGATTTAGAAAGAGCATGTATCAAAGTTATATTAAGGTAGTCCTATCGCCAGTCTTCAATCCATATGATTTTCATAATTTTTTTTTGCGCTTCACATTTTTTTGAGCTCTATAATTGTCTCTGTAAAATTTCAGGGTCGTTTATCGACCTAATTACAAAAGTGTATACCCGGGAAAAAAAGTTCATGTCTGAGTGGATATGTTCATATATGTTTCAGATATTGTCATATATGTATCAGATATATTTATATCTGACATTTTACAGTATCATATATAATTAGGTCTGATCATATTCCACATCACATATGCATATAGAAGATCATATCTGATCAAATACAGTATCTGGCCTGACCATATATGAACTCATATCTGTTTATATCTGGCTAATTACCAAGGCGAGTTGGTACCGTAAATTCGTATCTGAATATACATGATGTGATATGTGAACGTATCTGTTCGTATAAGATCATATCCGTTCAAATACGGTACCAGACTCTGCTATATAGATCTCATATATGTTTTTATCTGGTCAGGTACCAGAGCGAGTTGGCAGCGTGAAACCATATCTGAACATATATGATGTGATATATGAGCAGGTTCGTTCATATAAAATTTTATCCCATCAGATACGATACCAAACGTGAAAAATATACGAAGTCTTATATACACTCATACCTTATCGTATACGCAGTTCAGTTGTTCACACATGAAAACGTCTAACAAGGAGACGGCACGACCATGGGGTCGGGGATGTGGCCGAATTTTTTATGGTGAAAGAGTTTAACCACCTCTCGTGGTTAAAGTAGTAGGACGCACTACTCGGAAAATTCCGAGAAAAATCGATTCAAAGTTTCTTAGGCGCCTTATGAGTTTAACGTGTGAGGCGCTTGTGGAGCCGCCGTCTAGTCTAGACGGTTAGGGCTCGGTCTTTTGCGCCGGAGGTCTCGAGTTCGATTCCTCCTACGGGGACCTTTTTTTTCTGTTTTTTGTTATCCCAACAATTATTCAAAATGTTTCTCATCCCTACATTATTTTTAAAAATTTATTTACATTATTTTTTTTAATCGTTTTAATTTTTTTTTAATTATTTTCTTTCTTTCCCCATAAAGCAATTCATAGCGGTGGGTCTTTTATTGTTCATTGTTAAAGTGTAATTGATGGTGAATTATTGAATGGATTTTTATACAATTTTCCCGGGAATTAATTTCACGATTCTGCTCTAACAATTCGCTGCAATTAACTAGAAACATTTTCATGAATGTTAATGGCACATGTTTTTGTACGGACGTATTGCAAAACTCCCTGCGATTGTAAAAAATCCGCTTTTATATGATGCGCAAGATGTCGCAAAAATTATTGCTTTGTTTGTTTCTACGATAATTAGCACTGCGGTTTTTGTATATAATTATTATATGAATCAGAATTGAATTTTTCCCAATCGACTTTGTTATTCTCATTGAAAATCAAATGTTTCTCCTCATATACTTTACAATGATAAATAAAAAACCCACCGTTATGAATTGTTTTATCGGAAAAAAAAGAAAATAATTTTAAAAAAATGAAAATAATTTTTAGAAAATAATTTAGGATGAGAAACATTTTGAATAATTGTTGGAATAACAAAAAGAAAGAAGAGAAAAATAAGCGCGGAAGGAGGAATCGAACTCGAGACCTCCGGTGCAAAACACCGAGCCCTAACAGTCTAGACTAGACGGCGGCTCGACAAATATCTGAAATTTTTAACTCATAAGGCGCCTAAGAAACTTTGAATCGATTTTTCTCGGAATTTTCCGAGTAGTGCGTCCTACTACTTTAACCACGTGAGGTGCTAGATGTCCTCTTTCACCACAAAAAAATTCGGCCAAATCCCCGACCCCACGGTCGTGCCGTCTTCTTGTATATATATGAAACGATATATGAGAATATGAGACGATATCCGATCAGATACGGCACCTCACCTGACTGTATTATATGGGATCATGTGGGTTACTATAATATCGTTAATTATTAACACGTCAAGTGATGTCGTGTTAATAACCCCGCTCTATAAACCCAAACATTTTAATATATTCAAGGCTGCTCCAATAAGGTTTGCTCTGTTTCAACAGGGTAAAATTTGCTCTGATGTAGTCGGAGTCATACCTGGTTTGATTGTTAAGATAAAGTATGATTCTCTCATATGGGTAGGTATATTGTTCATAGATGTCCAGGTCTACTGGGATCCACGGTATTTTATTTTTCTACATTTAGATCTGGTCCGGTAGGATCAGATCTGTCTGACATGATCAGATTTCGTCTAATAAGATTAGATCTGTCTGACATGATCAGATCTGGCCCAATAAAATCAGATTTGTCTGACATGATCAGACCTGGCCCAATAAAATCAGATCTGTCTGACATGATCGGATCTGGCCCAATAAAATCAGATCTGGTCCAACAAGATCAGATCTTGCCTGGGGGTTGGATCTAGTCAGACCTGCTGCGATATGGACGGGTCTGCTCTTAAAATTATAAAAATGGCTCTGATATGATCATACATGCTCAGATATAAGCATACATGATCTGTCATGACACTACATGATGAGATATGGCCATTTTTCTTGTCTCATCATATCTGATTTTACAGATATGATTCAGATACATTTAGATATATTTAGATATGAACTTTTTTCCCGGGTATAATAGTGGGAAACCGTCAGATTCTTAAAAATAATCAGATTTGCATACTTAACACTCGTAGTAATCCAGTGCTATCAGAAAAAGTTATGCTTATTGATCTAATTTTTATGTAATATTAAGTTTAATTTGAACTTCCGGTATTGGATTTATCACCACTTGCTACGATAAAGACACGTGGCAGCAAGGCTGACTGTAGTCCTAACCTCATCTCACTCATTCGAATTTCCACACATTTCATTTTTATCCTACATATTTCGCCCACACAAATTTTCCACGCTTTTTACCAGTCGTGGCCCGAACACACTGCTTTATATTTCCCGCACCTGACATTGTTTTGACAGATTGAGTACTGACAGTACTCCAGTACAACCAGTACAGACTGGTTGAGTAAAGAGAGGGGGAGATAGAACCAATGTAGCCGAATATCAAACATAGAAATACTGCGCGAATCGTTGGAATAACTATTTTTTCATTTCGCTAATCAAATGTGAACGTTCATTCAACAGTTTACACATGGAAAATTTTTGTTACAAATTTTTTTTTTGCATTTGTTAAAAATATGCATTGTAAAAGTCTCAAGTATGATCAGTGGTATGACTCGTGTGAAGCAATGGGATAACCTTAACCAAAAAGAGTTTTGGTGAGAATTTAAAGTTATTTGTGCTCAGGTAAAAATCTGGAAAGATAAACCATTAGAATTTTTTCAAATATGACAATTGCGTAATGACATTCAAATTTTATACTCGTTGCTTTTATTAACATTTTGATAAAAATTATCAATTCAAATCGATAACAGCCATTTTTATTTAAAAAATCATAACGTAATTGTAAATACAATGAAATATTTATTGTGATTTTCTATAAAAAAAATAATGTTATTGACAATATAATTCAACAAATGTAATCTTACAGATGGTTACCGTCTAATATGTTTGATAAATCTTGCTGATCTTCGATTGGAATTAAACCTCTGTCAAGCATGACCTGTAAATCTTTTTTTCTTGGTGCAAGAGGCAATTTTTGCAGATCAGGGTCCAAAGTCATAACCGAATCAAGAACAAACAGGTGGTCTGTTCGGTGCAAAGCCAGTACCAAAACCAGTACAGCCCCTGTTAGCACTGTCAGTATAAACAAGGCTCTGGGAGGTCTAGACGTTTCATGGAGCAGCAAAGGCCACAGTAGCAACAGTCCACCAGTGGCCAAGAAGAACAGAATTCCCAACGAGCTATCTCAAACCATCGACAGTATCAAGTACACTTACTTCGTTTCTTCTTGTTGTGTCTTCAGATACACTTTGGGTCACTACCCAAAGTGTGGCCCGGGTAATTCGAAAGGTCAACCAATAGCAAACCCTATTACGAGACCCTTCGATTCAGGATATAAAACACGATTTCTGCAAAATTGTAAAACACTGATGCACTCGCTATATCTTCTCTGATTTCCCATCAATGAGTCTTGATTTATAAAAAAAAACTCCCGGAAGCGTTTGGTATTCAATTTAGAACGATTGGTAGTCGATCACTAGATTGCGCCAACCAGAAATACGTGTGTATCGTGAACGGCGAGCTGTGATTGGTCGCCAGAAGCTGCAACGGAAAAAGGAATTTCTAACAAAAATTTACCCATTATTTTGTGGCTAATTTCATTGTGAAAAGACTTAATCAATAAAAAACCATCTAATAGCGTTTGATATTCTATTCAGGACGTTTGGTAGTCGATCGCTAAATTATGAAACCGCAAAATACATGTAAATCCTCTGTGGACGGTTCTGATTGGTTGCCAAAAGCCGTAGTCCTAGAACGGCTGATTAACGCAAAATCACTCGTTATTTTTTTAGATTGAAAAATCAGTCCACAATGTAGCACCCTCCCCCCTCACATTGACTAATCAAGCTTTTATCCACGAATCGTTTAGTAGTCGCGCGTGCGTACATAGGTTCTTTGTCCGCCGCGACTTGTGGCGACCAATCACAGCTCACCGTTCCATTGATCATGATGAGCCGCTATTGCTCGTTAAAAGCCGTAGCGGAAAAAGGAATTTCTCACAAAAATTCACCCATGATATTGTGGCTAATTCATTGTGATGAGACTTAATCGATAGAAAAAGAAATCATAGCGATTGGTATTCCATTCAGGTCGTTTGGTGGTCGATCAATCAATAACGCCAACGCAAAATACAGCGAATCGGAAATGGAGCGCTGGGATTGGTCGCAAGAAGCCGCACTGACAGAAATATTTATTAGCGTAGATTCGCTCGTTATTTCTTGTCCGATAACGTTCTAATGGGCCGCGATCGATGGAAAATATCCGGTAGCGTTTGGTATTCTATTCGGGACGTTTGGTACTCGATCATTAAAATACGATAACACAAAATACGTGCGTATCAGGAATAGAGAGCTGTGATTGGTCGCCAGAAGCCGCAGAGGCAGAACGATGTGACATCAGAGATTAGTAGGGAGATGTACAACGCTACCCTTTCCGGACCGCCGTTTAGTTAGCTTATCTGCTAACTATACGGCGGTCCTTTCCGGCGTGCCTTGGAAATGGCGCTAAATCGCGGCGGCGAGTTCGGGAGTATGATTTTGTGTGCATCGCCTCTGTCGAGGTTGCAGATTCCCTTGTAGCCGCGCGAGTCGTGATCACCGGTCAAGTCGATATCGCAGTCAGCGTGCACACGAATGGGTAGCTCGGTGGGGGAAAAGACTCTGACCCTCGCTCGCTCGACAGGCGAACGGAGCGAGGTTTTCCGTCCGATCGAGCGCGACATATATGTGTGGCCGTACTGCGGATTGGAATATGCATTTAATGAATTTCAGAGAGAAAAACATGTATCGACAAAATTGTTTTCTCTCAGTTGGCCGTTTATGCCGAGAATGCGGGTTAAAAAAATTAACGACCTACCGCGTTGAAAAATAAAACGCCGAATCGACCGTGGAAGGTTCAAAAAGAAATCTTGAGCCTTCGCCGCGGTCGTTACGGCGTTTTTTTCAACAGTAAACATTATGGATAAGCATGTATCATAAATGTTTCTCTATCCTCAATGAGCGTCGTGGCTGAGTTGCCAGCGTGACGGATTAACGACGCTTGCGGTCCGGGTTCGATCCCTGGTGAACCGACTTTTTTTAATCAATTTTTTTCTTCATTTTATATTCAAAAAATTCGAACTTACTCTCGCCTTAGCTATTCTCGCCTGTGCAGGCATTATTTATGATATTTAATTCATATATGTTTAATTTAAAAAAAGACATTGGCTACCGGGGATCGAACCCGCGTCGTCTGCACTCAGAGCCCGCACGCTGATATATCAACCGTAGAGGCTCTTGTGACTGCAAACCTGCCTTACGCATACACACTTATCCAACCTTAAAAAAAAAGTTGCAGGACCAATTGCATATTGTTTTTATGACTCCAAAGTATTATTGAAGACAAAAGAAAACGATTTATCCAAATTCCTATAGTCGTGTTATCCCTTAAAGAAATGAAATTGATATTTTGATCGTTGTAAATGTATATCCCCTCTTAAAGACTTTGAGGCGTCTGGCCACCTTGGCCGATCGAAAAATGGGTATATTTAAAGAAAAATAATGAACTCGAAAGTATGGGCCCGATAATTTTTATTTTTTTACACAACGTCAGAAAGGGCTTTACGAATAACGTTAATAAATTTCCGTTCAAAATATTAAAAAATGGCGCCGTTATGCACATTGCCGCGGAGCCCCGCCGCACGATAACGTTATTCTTAAAGCCCTTTCTGACGTTATGTAAAAAAATAAAAATATTCCGGCCCATACTTTTCAGTTTATTATTATTTTTTAATATACCCATTTTTCGATCGGCCAAAGTGGCCAGACGTCTTAAAAGAATCTCGTACGTGTTAGCGAAAACCGGCAGAAAATTATGAAACAACTCGTCCACTTCGTTCATGTTTGCCATTTCGGTGTTCGCCATTTTGGACCATCGCCCGTTTGCCTATCTGAGATCTACACTTTCGAAGTTTGTATCCTCGATATATAGATGGTATTACCAATATTAGATACTCACGTCTTTCTATCTCGGAGATATGGATGTTCTAGATTGTTTGAATCTGTATTTGTATGACTCAAACTGCAGACACTCTGAATGTACGTTCTCGAATAAATGAGCTCTCGAATAAATAATGCTTTGGTGTAATAGTTATTCAATTTCGTCATCGGTCGAAGGATAAAATTTTGAATAATTTACAGTGCTTTACTTTGAGTTTATAATTCTGTCATTTCGAAATCTCTGTCGTTCTATGTTTGGCCTTTCAAAGTTTTGACCCCCATCCCAATGTGAAATGTGTTGAAAAAAATGCCGAAACACACTTATCCAATGTGAAATGTGTTTTGAAAAAAAATGCCGATCGAGAAAGACTCAAAGTTCTCTTCGAGCCTTTCTCGATCGTTTCGGCACTTTTCTTCAACAATTTTTTAAATTCATTTTCTAAGGGAAGAAGTAAAAACTCATTTCCGTATTGGGGGAAACATTAATTTTTTTGTCATATTTTCAAATACTGTTTGCACCAAAATTTGGAACGCCCGCTCGTTTCGAACAACTTCAATATGCGTCCGGCGGGGCGAACGACTGCGTGTTCGGTCGCGTCGACGATACCCGCGGCGTCCTTGCTGCGCCGCTCCCCTCGCTCGTGCCACTGTTCTCTCGATAGCCTGCCCTTTTCGCGCCCTTGGACTCCCTCGGGTGCCTCTTGTCGCTGCGGCTGCTGCTGACGACCACTTTTCTTTTTGTTGTGGCGTCAACACTTCTTCTTTGTAACTGTAAAAAATAAATAATAAAATGTACAAACAAAATACACTACTCACACAAATTAAGGGATATTTTAAAAATTCCAACTTTTTGGCTGATTTTCAACAAGGGATAACTCGGAGAAAAATGGTCGTACAGAAAATTGAAAAAAGGAAATTATAGCTTTAAGTATCTAGTTTTCAGATCTAGACTGTACATTTTTTAGCGTGGGCGGTTTTCTTGTAATCATCCGAAAACCAACGAAATTTTTTTTCCAAATTTTTGCTTGTCTTCATAATGGTCTGTCGACTTTAAAGAATTTTTTTATCATATGACTATAAAATTCTTTTAGACAATTTAATCAGCTTTAATTGACCTTTTAACGAGCTCCGTTCAATGATTTGGCGCTGAGTAATCGTCGATCAAAGCAAAAAAGTCCATTTTAACTTTGACAATCAATTACTCGAAAACTAATGATCGTACAGAAAATAAAAATAGGGTTTTGGAAACTGCAAAACATTCTCTATGACATGCAATTAGGGGCTGTTGATGAAACATTTTTTTCGGAGTGATGATGTTGACTGAAAAAAAGTTGAAAATTTGCCAATTTAAGGATATTTGGAAAATTTGGTATAACTTTGGATATAATGCATGAACGAAGGATATCGTCGGTAATGTTTTAACCTCGAAGTGTCCCCGAAAAACCCTCAAAGTTGCAAAGCGCTGCGATTTTTTTTCTTAGTGCCCCGAAGGTTCAAATTTATCGTTTTTGTAAAAAATCACCGTAACAAGCAATTTTTCGATTTTTATTTATTTTATCATCTTCAAAATGTTTTTTTTAGCAATGATACGTAATTTATTTATTCAAAGACATCAATTACCAAGAAAATTTATTTTAAAAATTTCAAAAAAAATTCAAATTTTTAGGGTAGTTTTGAAAAAAACTGTTTTTTGTGTTTGTTAAGAAAGTGTATTTCAACGATTGAAGCTGCAAAAAAAATTTAAGTTCGAGATTTGTGTGAAGAAAAACAGTCGACAGTAGGGGGGTAATCAACAACAAAGGTGGTTACACAGGTAAAAAAAATCGCCCAATTTTTTTTTGACAAGAGGAGATTATCGTTAACACGTAAAAAAAATTTTAATAACATTTTTTTTTTAATTTTCGAAATATTTTATTATATTTAAAAAAAAAAAAAATTTATTTGAAAAAATTAGTTTTCACGTGTTAACGATAATCTCTTGTCAAAAAAAATTTCGTCGATTTTTGTTACCAGTCTAACCACCTTTGTTGTTGACATACCCCCCCCCCCCCCCACGTCGACTGATTCTCTTTATACAAATCTCGAACTTTTAATTGTTTTGCAGCTTCAATCGTTGAAATACACTTTCGTAACAAACACAAAAAACAATTTTTTTCAAAACTACCCTAAAAATTTGATTTTATTTTTTATTTTTTTTCTTGGAAATTGTTGTTTTTGCATGAATAAATTACGCATTATTGCTAAAAAAATATTTTGAAGATGAAAAAATGAATAAAAATCGAAAAATTGCTTGTTACGGTGATTTTTGACAGAAACGATAAATTTAATCCTTCGGGGAACTAAGAAAAAAAATCGCAGCGCTTTGCAACTTTGAGGGTTTTTTGGGGACACATCGAGGTTAAAACATTACCGACGATATCCTTTGTTCATGCATTATATCCAAAGTTAGACCAAATTTTCCAAATATCCTTATATTGGCAAATTTTCAACTTTTTTTCGGTCACCATCATCACTCCGAAAAAAAATGTTTTATCAACAGCGCCTAATTGCATGTCATAGAGAATATTTTGCAGTTTCCAAAACCCTACTTTTATTTTCTGTACGATCATTAGTTTTCGAGTAATTGATTGTCAAAGTTAAAATGGACTTTTTTGCTTTGATCGACGATTCCTCCGCGCCAAATCATCGTACGGAGCTCGTTAAGAAGAAATTTTGGCGCCGCAACAAAAAGAAAAGTAGTCGACGCGACCGAACCTGCAGTCGTTCGCCCCGCCGGACGCATGTTGAAGTTGCTCAAAACGAGCGGGTGTTCCAAATTTTGGTGCAAACAGTATTGGAAAATATGACAAAAAAATTAATGTTCCCCCCAATACGTACATGAGTTTTTACTTTTCCCCTTAGAAAATGAATTTTAAAAATTGTTGAAGAGAAGTGCCGAAACGATCGAGAAAGGCTCGAAAAAACTTTGAGTCTTTCTCGATCGGCATTTTTTTCAAAACACATTTCACATTGGATAAGTGTGTTTCGGCATTTTTTTCAACACATTTCACATTGGGATGGGGGTCAAAACTTTGAAAGGCCAAATATAGAACGACAGAGATTTCGAAATTACAGTATTATAAACTCAAATTAACGAGCTGTAAATTATTCCAAATTTTATCCTTCGACCGATGACGAAATTGAATAACTGTTACACCAAAGGATTATTTATTCGAGAGCTCATTTATTCGAGAACGTATAAGCAGATTGTCTGCAGTTTGAGTCATAGAAATACAGATTCAAACAATCTAGAACATTCACATTTCCGAAAGAGAAAGAAGTGAGTATATAATATTGGTAATACCATCTATAGCAACAAGACATATATATCGAGGAAACAAACTTCGAAAGTGTAGATCTCAGATAGGCAAACGAGCGATGGTCCGAAATAGCGAACATCAAAGAAGTGGACGAGTTGCTTCATAATTTTCCGCCGGTTTTCGCTAACACGTACGAGATTCTTTTAAGGCGTCTGGCCACCTTGGCCGTTCGAAAAATGGGTATATTAAAAAAAAAATTAAAACCCGAAAGTATGGGCCGGAATATTTTTATTTTTCTACATAACGTCAGAAAGGGCTTTAAGAATAACGTTAATAAATTTACTTACGTTACTATTTACTTACGTAATAGATACGCGCGGTCGTTGTCCCAGCTGTTACCCGGTCATGTCACATCTGCAAAAAAAAACCTGCTCATTCGTGAGTAGTGTCGCTACAATGTAGCGTCGCGGTTTTTTTTCGACCATTAAAAAAATTATGGTGAGCCATAAAATCGGTGAAAAAGATACATTTTTTTCTTCGGCTCACCCTAATTTTATTAATGGCCGGAAAAAAACCGCTACGCTACATTGTAGCGACACTACTCACGAATGAGCTGATTTTTTTTGCAGATGTGACATGACCGGGTAACAGCTGGGACAACGACCGCGCGTATCGTGCACAGGGCCTCCCCGGCAATGTGCATAACGGCGCCATTTTTTAATATTTTGAACGGAAATTTATTAACGTTATTCGTAAAGCCCTTTCTGACGTTGTGTAAAAAAAAAATAGTCGGGCCCATACTTTCGAGTTCATTATTTTTCTTTAAATATACCCATTTTTCGATCGGCCAAGGTGGCAAGACGCCTTAAAGTCTTTAAGAGGGGATATACATTTACAACGATCAAAAAATCCATTTCTTTTCTTTAAGGGATAACACTACTCTAGGAATTTGGAAAAGTCGTTTTCATTCGTCTTCAATAATACTTTGGGGTCATAAAAACAATATGCAATTGGTCCTGCAGCGATTTTTTTTTTTAAGGTTGGATAAGTGTGTGTACGTAAGGCAGGTTTGTAGTCACAAGAGCCTCGCGGTTGATATATCAGCGTGCGGGCCCTGAGTGCAGACGCCGCGGGTTCGATCCCCGGTAGACGATGTCTTTTTTTTTAATTAAACATATATGAATGAAATATCATAAATAATGCCTGGACAGGCGAGAATAGCTAAAGCCAGAGTAAGTTCGAAATTTTTTGAATATAAAATGAAGAAAAAAATAGATTAAAAAAATCGATTCACCAGGGGTCGAACACGGACCGCAAGCATCGTTAATCCGTCACGCTGCCAACTCAGCCATGACGCTCATTGAGGGTCGAGAAACATTTATGACACACGTGTTACGTCCCCGTGAACTTATCGAATCTTAGAGAGGACGCAACACGGTGTTGACTTCGCTTTCGGGTCAAGACAATTAAGTCCTTTACCCAGGGACGGAAGTCACGTCTTTAATATGGGAAGAATGACGGTTGGATAAAGCGTTGGTCTTGAGGAAGATCGAATAATACGAGCGTTTTGCATAAATGCTTTGCTAACTCTATTTATTTATGGATAATTCGCCGTTTGTTCCGTTCGTTCCAATGGTCGTCTAATTATCGTAGTTATAGTTGATTTTATCGGCGGTATCGTTTTGAGATACTGGATTATGGTCGTTACAATTTCTTCATGATTATAATGCTCACATAGTGATTACATGGAGATTAAATAATTATAATATTAACACGTATGTCGAACGGGTTATAGTGTTCGCTCAATGGTTACACGAGATTAAATAGTTACGACATTTACACACGATTAAATAGTTGAAATGGTTGCAATGTTCACGATAACAATATAGTTCTTTGAAGGCAATTGATTACAGCGGTTATGGTTTAGGTTTAGGCTGTATTCGATAATTAAGATAGATGTTGCAGAGTCTTGAGGTTGAAAGATACGGTGGTGATGCAAGGGTTTCGATTTGGTAATTTGAATTCTTCGTGATGGCTGAGTCTTCTTTTGAGGAGAGTCTTTGACCGATATTGGAAGTCGAATTGCGACTGGACAATACGTACAGTGAACCTTGCTGAACTTCAACTGGTAGACTTCGGTGACGGTACCTTTAGCCGTAAGGTTGAGACTGAGACTCCGACTGCTGGGCTGGTACCACTTCGATGACTGCTGCGACTGGCTGCTTGTTCACGACGACTTAGTCTTCGGACTTGATGTTGAGATTGAGACTGACTGGCGTAGCTTTAGCCGCGTGGTTAAAATTGAGACTGCACACGTTGGAACTTTGATTGCGAGTGCTTGATTGAGATTGAGACTGAGACTTCGACCATGAGGTCGAGATAGAGATTGAGACTTTGACCGCGACTGACTAATGCGTAGCTCCGGCCACGGGGTTGAAGTCGAGACTGGACTGAACTGGACTGAACGTTGAAACTTTGACTGAGACTGCTCGATTGAAATTGAGACTGAAGTAGCTTTGACCGCGAGGTTGAGATTGAGACTGGCGGATTGAGACTGGATATTGACCGCGACCGGCTGCGGCGTAACGCCGGCCACGGAGTTGAAGTTGATTTTCTAATGGCGTGGTGGTCCAGGTTTGATGGAACTATAGGGTGAGTGTGATGAAGCGGGGCATGACGTAACACACGCTTATCCATAATGTTTACTGTTGAAAAAAAAACGCCGTAACGACCGCGGCAAAGGCTCAAGATTTCTTTTTGAACCTTCCAGTCGTTTCGGCGTTTTATTTTTCAACGCGGTTCGCCGTTAATTTTTTTTAACCTGCATTCTCGTCATAAACGGCCAACCGAGAGAAAACAATTTTCTCGATACATGTTTTTCTCTTTGAAATTCATTTAATGCATATTCCTAGTCCAGCTCGATCGGACGGAAAACCTCGCCCCGTTCGCCTGTTGAGCGAGCGAGGGTCAGAGTCTTTTCCCCCACCGAGCTACCCATTCGTGTGCACGCTGACTGCGATGTCGACTTGAGCGGTGATCACGACTCGCGCGGCTACAAGGGAATCTGCAACCTCGACAGAGGCGATGCACACAAAATCATATTCCCGAACTCGCCGCCGCGATTTAGCGCCATTTCCGAGGCACGCCGAAAAGGGGAGCGTTGTGCATCTCCCTACTAATCTCTGACCAAACGACCAACAAACGAATCGTAAAAAAAAAAGTTCGACTAGTCAAAGTGGTGGGGCTACCTTTGATGAGGTCCAAGATTGGAGCGGTTCATGCATACGACCGTGGCCTCCACACGTATGGCATGCATTTTTACCGATCACTTCTGTGATCTATGATATTATTCATAGAGTTATTGTTATCGTTGAGTAATACAATATAATTCTGTGCACATTTATTTACCCGCGACTCCCGATTGTTTATACACCCATACACAACGGCGCTGCCTATAGGCAGGTACACTTTCATCTCATAATAAATGTTTCTTCTGTCGGTATCTGCCCGACCAGAAAGTTTGCCACGGGGCAGACTAGGGCCGCATTCGGCATGCCGTATTCCGTACCACGGCACTTCACAGGCCGCCGTATCAGGGCTTTAACGGGTGTTAAACGCGTTTTGCATCCGGCCCTGATGTAGATGCCGGTTACGGACCTGATCAGTATACCTTTGCAGGATATGATTGGGCTGCCGTATCTATGCCTGAAATGACAAAAATGATCCAAAAATTATGAATAAAAAAATTCTGTTCGTATTTTTTGTTTCCATATACCTTATTTATGTCCCTGCCTATATGATAATTGAATCAAAACGTATTCTACCTCGTTAAAGTCTTTACCTACCCTCGGGATTGAACCTATGACTTCTTATTCTAGAACTGAGCGCACTACCTATTTGGCCATCCTAACATTTGTGTAAACTTTCTTATTTTCTTTCCTATCTTTGTCAGTCTAATTCTATCCTAAAGAATGTCAATAATTTTATGTATGATGTTGAAGGTGGCATCATTGTTTTTACCGCTGATTTTTTTGCCCATTTAGGGCCTTTGCACACGGTGTATTTTCTACATGCAGACCACGCGATACACACTTGATCTATATGCGTTTTTCTTTCCCCAAAGCGTGTGGACCATATGTGCATTGCGGTTCCCTGTTGCAAAGGTCCGATA
Source organism: Ophion ellenae (assembly GCA_963210295.1). Classification (NCBI taxonomy): domain Eukaryota; kingdom Metazoa; phylum Arthropoda; class Insecta; order Hymenoptera; family Ichneumonidae; genus Ophion; species Ophion ellenae. Next base: position 3,927,153 of record OY723389.1, on the reverse strand, counting down.
GGATCCTGTAGCCAACGATAAAAATCCGATACATTGCTGTTTGGTCTATTGTCAGCACAGATAGCGGATTCTCGTAATTTATCTGGACTCATTGGAATGTTCGCATATACGGTATCTATTTGGATACACCGATATGGAATGTATCAGATTCTATTGTTTTTATGAGCAAGATGGAATTTATAGGGAATTACGTATGTGCGATCTACTGGATCAAAACTGCATTTTACACTGATTAACAAGTTGCGTGCATTTATCAGCAGCTACGGATTTAATTTGAATATTTTTCTAATTGTATTTCCACAAGTTATAAATTTATAAGTTTCAAATGGACTTGACCGTTTGGAAGCGAATGTGCATGAAACGGGAAAGACCACGCTTTTTTGCTATCGGATCTCGAATGCAAAAACTGATACGTATGAAACTGTACTTATTTCGCCTTATGAGAAATGACAGATATATTAGGACCAAGTTTTGTATGGGATAGAATTTGTGATTCCATGGACAAAAACGCATCATTTTCCGATAAAAATGTACGTTTTCAATATGAATGAATCAGATATTTCAGATGAGTCACTTCATCAGCAGTAATTGGTATTGACTGATTAACATTTAATGGGGATATACAGATTCAATGATCTTATTGGTAAATATGGGTTTAACCTGTATACGTTTTAATCAGAGTTTCTAAACTTATCCAGGGTGAAGACAGAATATTTAAGATAGGGCTCTATATGGATTATCTAATGCAAAACTGCCCTTTAAGTCTATGTGAATGCATATGTTAATGCAGATTACAATGTATCTGAGCATCTCGGCATTTATTCGTACAGTCAAAAAATCAGCTGAATAATGAAGCTTGGGTGTTTGTATGAAAATATGAGTCAAACTTATATCCGTTCGAAACAGTTTTCTGCATGTGTTTCAACTTGCCGTTTTCCAACCTATGCAGATATCCAATAAAAAATGGCATCTCCATCTATGGTAATGTATACGTAAGTACAAAACTAGTCTATTTGCGCATACATGTATTTATTTGTATTGTAAAAGATTCAGCCTCAGAATCGGGTCTGCTTTACGTGAAATAGCCTCTTTGTTACACAAAACACAGAAAGCGTTTATGGTTTTCATTATTTTATTCACATTTTTTGCATTTTCAAAAATGTTAGAAAAAATAGAAACAGACGGCAGTTCACACTAGTACGTGGGTATACTTCTGAAAAGCCAATACCTTTTGTCCATCTAAAATTTTGCACAGATTTTTGTTGTTACATTTCACGCTCAAGTTTTTACCGTAACATTTTTTTTTCTACTGAATATCCAGTGGATGTTAGGAAATGCCATAAAAAAATCAAAGACTAAACTAATCCAAAGAATAATACAAAAACTTTTAAAAAATCACCATACTGCCTCTACAGAACTGAGTGTTACATTGTTTCTCTCCCTCTCCCTCCTTTAGTGCTTGAGAAGACTTGTCCCAGGGCGCCAAATAAATGTCGCGTTCTCTCTCTCCCCCCTCGCCCACCCACTCTTTCGATAGAATCCGATAGGTGTAGAGACAGAGACATCAAATTTCGATAGAGATGTCTCGGAATGAATGGGATTCGATCGGTTTCTGTCGGTCTTTTTCAACAGATCGTGTGATTCGATCTGTCCATATATGCATGGCTTTATCTGTAGTTAACAAGGGGATTCCGTCAGACGACAATCGAGTTTAGCGATGTGCTTCTACAGGATATTAGGTAGGTACTGATGTTCCTTGAAACAGACCAGCTTTCAACTCGGCCTTTATTTCGAGGTCAGCCGCCCTAACTACCGCGCGGAGGACTCGAGTTCGAGACCCCTCAAAGGTACTTTTTTCGATTTTGTATACGGTCGTTAATTTTGTTAACCTTTTTTATGCTACGAACATTTTGCAAAATGTGTTTGCTTGAGTTAAATTATTTTTAAATAATGAAATTTTTCGTGGGTGAACAGGACTTTCATTGTTTGTCGCTAAACATTATTCCATTTTTAAATGGTTAATTAATATAAAAAATCACATATTATTTAACATAATAATTTTCTACTTTCGATATTATCTGGTTATCATCAGATGTTGATGTAAAAACAAAATCACGGCTCATCCATCATTCAAAAATAATGTAATCCAAGCAAACACATTTTGAAAAATGTACATAGCATAGAAAAGGTTAAAAAAAATTAAAGAACGTATTAAAAATTGAAAAAAAAATCTCGAGGGATCTCGAACTTGCTTTGTCTACAATAGCGTTCGGTGGGGGAACAAGATACGCCCTTTGCTTGCCGGCACTGTACGCGCGGCTACCGGCGACCGGCATCGGCTAGTCAGTTCTTCTTGATCACTCGGCACGACAACTGGTATCCATAAAAGTTCCGAACAACCCGAAGAAAGTGAAAAAAGCGAACACGTGAATTGTGATAAACGTGCAGTGAAAAACACGGACACGGCTGTGCCATACCACTGGATATTTCTTAAAAGTACATTGTTCAAAGATTGAGATGCGTTCAGATTAACACTCCGTCTGTAATCGTTTTTCCGGCACCGTCCGTATGTAAATCTGGATATTTCAAAACCTACCATCCTTTTATCAGGTTAATACAGTCGAACATTTTTGAAAAAAATCATGCGTGTTCGAAATATTCACTTCAATATATCAATCATAAAATTATCGAAAAATATTTTTTTTCCATTTATTGTTTGTTAAATAAATGAAGCAACTTATTAGGCAAGCAGTTTTGTCTCGGATACGAAATACCCCTGTTTGCAGACGAAATGTTAATAGCTTTTTCTTTTATTATTGTTGGGGATCAAAGGCTTTAGCTTTTTAAAATTACTTCTTGAAACTCATTGAGATTTATTTTACCGTGTGTGTGAACGTTAAATTTTTATTATATTCAGTCGTCGCGTACATTTTTATTCACTGAAGTATAACGATAATAGAAACCGATAGAATCTCATAGATTCCGTTCTATCGGTCTTCTTGTACAGGACCGAACTTACCCCTAAGGCCCGGTAGAAACAGATAGAGGATAGAAACCGATCGAATCCCATACATTCCGTTTTCCATATTTTTTTTTATCACAAATGCATCCCACCCCAGAGAAGCCCAATTACGCGTACTTTTCGTATTGCGTAATTTGCGCAGCGAATCGGTAAACTACGCGAAACGCCAAGCGCACGCTATGCATGGGGGGCCACCCTCGCGCTCAACTAATGTTCTTACATATGTTGCAGACAAAACAAATTCAAAAAATAATACGGGTGACAGCAGCACCGCCAGTAACGGCAGCAGCGATGAGAGCAGCGCGACAGAGACGGCGTGATATTATATACTTCCATGTATATCCAATATTTTATTGGATTTTATTTTAATTTTGATTTTATATCCAATGGGACTTCTTTGATACAGTTTTCTCAAACAATTGCAGTTTGTAAATGTTTTTATTTCTACTCATTCCTATACATAATTCCATATTGAACTAGCACGCTTTTGTCGCTTTTACGGCTTCCCGTGCAGAAATGTGACCGGGCATTCCCTGCATTGCGTCGGGCCCTCGCCAAGATTACCTCATCCGATTCGGAAAGCTCCGAAATCTTTTATAAGACGGGTACATACCGATGAATGCAAATACAAAGTAATTGGCTAATACCAATATGTTCTCATAAGACAAAAGATAATCATTATATTGAAAGTCCATATAGCAACCGATTTAATGAATCCTCACTCTGAGTTATCTGCATAGGAAAAAACCGATTTACACAGTTCAATGATTGTCCCGTATTTACTGATAAATATCGACGCCTCTTCTTGAGGGTGAAACATTTACAATATTAGTACATTCCGATAGGTGCGGATGAAAAATAACTTGCAGATACACATACACGGGATACAACAAAGGATTATTGTTGGATTCGAGAATCCTTATAGCAAACGATTGAATGGATCCCATCCTTAGTTACCTGTATCAGAAAAATTCGATCCAAATGGATAAATCCCAGATCCGTATTTACTGATAAAAAACCGTGCCTCGTTCTGAGGACTTTTATAATACCAGTACATGCAAATAGGTGCGGATAGGAAATAATTTCCAAAGACGAATACATTCTCATACAGCGAAAGATAAGTTTTCGATCTGAAAAGTCGAGTAGGTTCAAACAAAAAATAATTTGCGAATACGTATACATTCTCGTACAGCTAAAGGTAAGTTTTTTATCTGAAAAGTCACTTACAAACTGATTGCCGTCAAATTACGATTGTAACATATACCTTCATATACGGACTATGCAATTGGGTTCTGCCGATTAGTACCAATAGAATTCCAGTTTGTGAGTACAAGTTCATTCCGTTAAAATGTAATGGACATTTTAAAGTAATCTGCTGTTGCAGATTAATTACGATTGAAATTTAAAAGGTATCTGCACTTGCACATTGAACTACGCGGAACTGTTTTCGGATTCTATAGGTAATCTATGGGCACCGTAGATACGTACAAAACCCGATAGAATCATATATTTCAAAAAATCGTCAATCCTGTCGGAATTCATAAGCGTTTGCAAGGACAAAAACACATCATTTTCCGATAGTATTTCTGTTTTTATTGGTTTGTATCGGTTCTTTGCAACAGGGTTGTATCGCGTCGTCTGCGCGTATAAAATGCGACGTGTGCAAAGACGCTTAGGCTGTGAAAACAAATCACACGCATGTAATTTCGACACAAATAGTGAATTCACTTTTATTCTTATTTATGTATTATATACATTTTATAGCATATATTAATCGGTCATTTTAAGTTCTTCCATTAAGAATAGTTTGAATTATGGATTATTAAATAATATCGCTTCAGTTCGTTTGTATATCAACAATTAGTCCATGTTTATTACCTGCTTGCAGAGTGTAGATTATTCGAATTCACGCGGTTTATATCGCAAACGTCAATGAAACCTAACCTCAAAATGTTGATTCGCTAACTACGGTTGCACTGATCTGGCCGACATCTGGCACAGATCGGGCGTGCCTTAACACGGCGTCTATAGACGCCATATTACGTCGGCAAACAGGCTACCGTACTTAGCCCTGTTCAGGCTGCCTGCGCTCGGACTAAGTTTCCACTGGTTCAGGGGACTTCCAGCGGTGATCAGACGTGTCGTACTACGGTATTTCGGACCGCAGCTTGATAGCGGCTTGATCAGTCTTTAGGCTGCCGGATCAAAATTTCTAGTCGGGTGTGGGTTACGCACAAACGCGTAATCTACGCAAAACTTGATAATCTAGAGTGTACAACAGTGTAAAAAATTTCATTGCAAAAATCACTCAACTGTCAAATTTTCCCAGCGTAATTCGTTACTTAAGATTTTTCGCCTTACACATTGTCGAGCAAAAGAGCTGTGTCGAAAAACCGAAAAAGCTTCCCAGCTTTTCAGGTTAACTCTGCCGGACCATTTCTTGAGCTCGGCTGCGGGAAGCGAATAACATAAAAAACCAATGTAAACAGTACGTAGCATAAAATATAGTCAGAATGAATTCAACAGAACGTAGCGGCCGTTGGAAAAATATTGTTATAGATGATAAGCAGTTTTTCATTCGATCCGTCGATCAAGGCGGAGGCTGGAAAATATTGCTCACCGATACGCGAGACATCTGGTTCGAGAAACTTGGGCGAAAAGAAATTCTACAGAAGTGTGAGGTATGTGCGAACCTTGCGACAAGACCAACTAGAATTTTTTTCGATCTGAGTTCTGACGTGGTAAATTTTCAGTCGCAGTGATATTTAGTATTAAGCATTCCTACAGAAAGAAAAATAACATCACTGTTTGAGAGTTATTGAAAAATTGGACTTTGCTCTTGGAAGTACAGAGGGGGGGGGGGGATTAGTGACACTCAGAATTCGAATAACGAAAAAGAATTTTTTGCGTTGCAGCGCTTGAACCCAACCTTGAGCACAGAAGACATTGACGTCGTTCAATTTGTTGGCCGACTTTTCAGCAACGTTGAGAAAAATGCTGTAAAAAAGTCTGTGGAGCACATTGAATTTGCTGAAGATTTGGAGGGTGGTATTTTCAAGTTTTCCATCGACTTTACGAAAGGAAACTCTCAGATGTTCTGGGAGGAAGTGACAGTGCCACTTTGTTTGGCGGCTGTAGAACTTCAGAGAAGACAGACCATACTGCTGAATCTTGTGAGGAACAAGGACGAAGAGATAGCAGAGTACATACTCAATGGAGCTGAACTAACCAGAAGTGAGATATCTGTGCGAGAAAGCAGAGCAGTAATGTGTGTTGTTGATTTTCATTCAGTCAAATGCAAGCGGTCAATATTTTGCTGTGTGAGGAATCAAGAGTTTGGATTCCACAATATTTTCAATTGGAACAGAGAAACATATTCATTTTGCTTATGGACAATTGGGCTTATTCCTATTATTGCTATTAATATTAACCTGCCCTCTCTTTCAGGCGTTCTAATTTAAGCGGAATGAGATGATTAAAAATCGTTGGGCCATTTATTTGTATGGACGTTAAAAAAGTTGAGTACGAAATTTCATAAAGACATATTAATAATTCACGAAGTTATAAAAAATCTCGTGAAGGACCTTTGAATGTGTGGACCTCAACGGTGTACTTGATTTTGGCCTGAAAATAGATAATATTGGCTAAGTCTTGAACAAGCTTGCTTATCGTATTTCGATCATACATTTTTTTTCTCGATTTTCCAGGGAAAAATTACATCATCATGAAGACAAAATTTTCAGAAGGAAAACATCGTTCAAGACTAACCTACTATTACACTGAATTTCTAGTCGATCCGTCCATTACATGTCGTGATATCGTGGACACAATTTTGAAAAACATACTTTCGATAGAAACGCGTTTAAACTTTTACTAGCAATTTGATCGGTAGAACCATAAGTTTACCTTTGATCTGCGAATGCTGCACCATATGTTGAACCTTACTTTTCAGTTTGAGTTGCCTCAAGCGCCGAACGGATGTTCCTCATTTTTACAGTAGCTCAATCCCTTGATATATTGCATTCGCACTAGGCCACAAAGAAAATGTGGAAAATTTGGGCAAATACAGTGATCTATATTTTACTGACTTTTGGCTGTGTTACCATGGCAGATGAACTAAAACTGCTTCTTGCTCAGTAGTTGGTATGCAAATTACCACACGGCGAGATGATCACCTACATGATTATCAGCCCTGCCACTTGTAGCCTTATATGGCAAATCGCCAAAGTTGCATGCTGACCGGTGTCTATCATCGTCCATTCATCTCTGGGAGAAACTTTTATCCAATTTCCCCAGTTCAACTGAAGCTGAAAAACTTTAATCGATTGAAACCATAAATCCGGTATGCTGTTTATGTTTATGTACGGGAGTACACATTTTTCTTTTTTCCAAACAGAGCACATAAGGACGGAACCTTTCAACGAGGATTTGTTAAAAAGAAATCCACAGGAGTGCAACGACCGCAATACCTTGAACGCGTTTGCCGCACTTATGCTATTTTGCGTTGACAATGAGGTTTTCTATGAGATTGAACCAAGTACAGCATGGTAAGATGGTGCAAGTTTTTTCTATCGAGTACAATTGATGAAAAAAAAAAAAATAGCAATTGGGTAACAAATACTGAGCTTGTAGCAAGATATTGAAATACACATACACTCACGGTACACATAAAACCGATGTACTTGTCTTTCTGCAGTTTGCCGAACAAGAGCTGCGACCCTGAAAAATCTACGGCGGTCAGTGGAAGCATCGAATCAGAAGTTAATATCAGGAAAGATGTTATTCTAGCCGTAAAAGAAGAAGAAAGCGAAAAAACCGCGTCAACGGTAAGCATCGGGGCTCAAGAAGCGTGCACAATTTTGCCGAAGAGTGAGTCCGTGCGGCTGCCCAAATTGGCGAAAAAAGTGAACAATCCGGATACCTCGGGAGATAAGGAAACGAAACCAAAGAAGGCACGTAGCGCTCCATCCTTACGGGGGAAACGATTGAAAAAGACGATTCACGATTTTATAACTTGAATCCACGTTGTTTTTTATATTTAACTTAGCGGCGATTCCTGCATTATCTACAAAATGGTGTCGGTAAAAAGTGTGCATTTTATTTATTACTGACTCAAAAACATCAAAGTTTTACAATTTCCCCTACAAACTTAGAAACTACTAAGATGTATATGGATACGTTACACGATTACAATTTTCTTCTATTTTTTCGTCCTACAGCTTTCGAAAGTTTACCAATGTTTTCCCTTGTTTTTCGGAAATTATGATAATCGCGCGTAACTTTTCGTAGTTTTCTCTCTTGACAGTATCATAAGAGACTAACTGCATCATCGCAAGCTATTCCTTTATCGCCTGTCAGCGATGGTCACAATTTCCAAATCTTTTTTCTCTTCTGTTATTTCCTTTGAATTCAGCCAAAGACGAGGTAGAGAGAGAGAGAAGATACAGATTTATTTGACATCTGGGAATACTATTGTGGATGGAGAAAAAGTGATTGAGTACATGTGAAATTAGGTTGAAATTTACATAAATTCAATGACGCTTCGTTAAAAATATATATATTTATGTCGTTTTATTTTAACACGTTTTATACACAACGTAGATTTAATGATCGAATTGTAACAGAACAGCCATTGCCGCTAACTGAACTATAAGAAAACTGTTTTTTTAACTATTTATTATTCGAATAAATGTTATTTTAATTAAACGATTTAAAGTTTCTGCTCCGACAGAGTGCCCTAATCTGATCGAAAACTGTGTCAGAATAGTCGTGAATTATTTTTTCACTTGTCTTTATACAAAAATCACTAATTCCCAATTATTACCAAAAAAATCTTATTAATTTATCTGATTGTAATTTATAAGATTGTAATTTTAATGTTAGCAAGAACAACGATGCGTTTATCCTAATTCGACATACGAATCGAAAAATTATAATTCATTGTTACTTTTTCTTTTTTTACTCATTTCTCGATAAGTTTTTTCTATAAGTGCATATGTAATATGCGGCCTTACGAGCGTGAGGAGCAGTTTTTTTTTGGTCGATATCGGTGTACCTCGACTGCACTCGAAACATAGAACGAAATGTACTTTCATTACTCTACGCACGCGATACTACTTGTAAAGAGATGTGCTGCGCTTTACTAGAAAGTTTGTTGAAACGTACAACTACAATGATGACGCTGAAGCTGGCAGACAAACCTAGCAGACGCCGGCTCGTAGCGCAGCATAGGGCCTACTCCCACCACTTACCCGCTCATGAATGAGCCGAATCTATCTGACGGACGGAAATAATGCGTTGTTTGTTGCTTAACAAGAGCTATCGCCGGGATGAATCATGAGTCGATCGTTTCGTGTATTCATATAGAGTAAGGAAGTAAATCGTCAAGTCGCTATTGTCATGCGTGTTGATGGCAGACAACTTTAAACAAACATTTCGTTCGAGTACGGAGACCCGAATAGCAGATATTTTTTTGTTAATTAAATAATGCCGTCACCGAAATGAAACATAGGGGGATCGAGTCGGCTAATTATATAGAATAAGCACATAAATAGCAAAAGTCGCTATAAATAGCAAAAGTCGCTACATGCGCGTCGGCAGCAGACGACCCTTTTTGAGATTTGTCCCGCGAGTAAGGAGGCGCGATTCGCGAATATTTTTTTTTAAATTAATCTAAAAAAGTCGTCACCGGCATAAATCATAAGTTAATCGATTCGTCTTATCATAAAGAATAAGCAGTTTAATCGAAAAAGTAGTTACTATCATGCAGTTTGGCAGCAGACGACCTTTTGTGAAATTAGTCGTGCGGCCAGCAAGATCCAATTCGCGAATAACTATTTTTTTTTGTTAATCAACAAAAGCTGTCACCGGTATGAAACATAGGGGGATCGATTTGGCCAATTATATAGAATAAGCACGTAAATAGAAAAAGTCGCCACTGTCATGCTCGTTGTCAGCAGACGACCCTTTTTGAGATTTGTCCTGCGAGTAGAGATGCCCGTTATGCGGATAGAATTTTTTGTTAATTAATCCATGTTCATTTTCTTATCATGCGTTTGCACCTTCGGGGCCAGGGTTGTAGCTCTTTATTATTTTATTTTATGAGAGAAGATCCCTTTAAAAAAACTTATCTCAAACGCTTATTTTCTTCGAGAGAAAATATTGCAAGTGCACTACATCATTGAGAAATTGCGCTTCGCCCCATTATTGAAATAATATAAATTAAAACCGATTTACTTGTTTGAAGAAAAAGTATTGTTCGCCAGAATGATACTCACTTATCAGCGCGGAATGTAATCCATTGATACAACACTTTCGACAGTAGCTCACCAATTCATTTCACTCTGTCACAATATAACACTTTTAAGAAAATTCATAATATTGCGAAAAGTTTTTGCGTTGTTAATAAAAACACGAAAAGACACTGCATGGTTTTAACGAAGCGTTCGATTTAGCAGCTTATTCTTTATAATAAGATGAATCGATTGACCTATGATTTATCCCGGTGACGGCTTTTGTTAAGCAAGAAAAAAAACATTAATTCTGCCAGTCAGATAGATTCTGTCTGCCAGCTTCAGCCTCATCTACAATGCCGGTGTCCTCATTTCTTATTATTTATTATAGGAATACTATTATTATATAACTATTGTATATACCAAATTTTTCTATGCTTTAAGATTTTTTTTTTAGAATTCCTTAAGAACCCCTAGAATTTCATGTCCATTGGTCCATCGGTCACAGCAAGTACACCCCTTTTTTCTTGTAAGTCTGGTTAGAAACACAGATTTTTTTTAACACAATTGAAACTTATTTGACAGTTTTGGAAGCAATTGAAACTATTTCGAAACTTTTTTAAAGTAATTCAGTTTTAATTAAATGTTATATTTACGTGCTAATCCGCCAAGCTACGGAAGCTTACTTTAAGGCTGTATTGTTGTCTAGAAATTAAAAAAGTGTTTTTTTTTTAAATTAAATCTTTCTGTTCTGTAGACTTTCTGAATACATCTGCTAAGACTCTTCAATGATACTCGTAAGATTAGCCGAGTTATAGAAATTCTAAGGAGTACACGCTCAGGGAGCGCGGTCGCAACGCAGCAACTTTAAGACGGGATATACATTGACAACAATAAAAAATCGAGTTCTCTTTTTCTTCAAACCATAGAGCTATATACGTAGAATATTTTTCCAAAGTTTCAAAGCGAAATTCGAAAAACTTCAAACGTTACAGCCCGTCAACGCTGTGCCTCACCGCTCGAATTCGGAGCGGGCGTGGACTTCAAACTATTAAGCCGATTAAGTTCAAACTTCGTAGAAATATTGATAATATTGGTACCTTCTACTTGACTAAAATTGTTTTTGAAAAATTGGAAAGAAACTACTTTTTTAATCCACATTTTACAGAAATGTTGATTTTTATTTGCAAATGTCATTTTCTTCATTTTAATTACCTTCACATAGAAACGATACATGTTCTAACTGAACAAATGTTTGAACTTTTTTTGCAAATCAAAGTCTATGGGAAGCTAGACTGCACGCCGATTCGCAACTCCCGCTGCGACCTTGCTATAACACTCTGCCACAGCTCCGCCATTTTGATAATGAATTAATTTAAATAAATTGTTTCGTATCCTTAAATATACTATTAAAGTATACTTAAAGTTTAATAATTGTAAAATAATTACTTCGTGGTTTAAACAATCGCTCAATATTGCCTATTTGTTTCCCGTCTAAATATATATCCCGCCTTAAACTCGTTTTTCTCAAAACTATATTTTTAAAATCGGCAATCATGAAATTTCGATAACCAATTGGTCGATTGCGTTCAGGTTCGATTTACACCTTCAGTAGGGTGTTTTTCAACGTTGGTAGCAGAATTGAGTGGAAATGATTTTTTTCTATATATAACTCGTCGAATGGCCAAAAAGATAGGAAACATTGATAATCACAGTTTATCATGCCGCTATTTTGTAAATTCTTTTTTTTTGCCGAATCTGGTACGAAACATCACAACACCCGTACATATTGAGAATATGTTTTGTTTCTTTTTTTCGGATTTATACAAAGTCCGTAACACTAGTCACCATTGGGAACGTTTTCCGCGCACCGCTGTAAAGAAACGTACAAAAGTAAATGATTATAATTTTTGTTTTAATTTGTACATATTCTTGAAGGATCAATAAACATGTAAATCATTTTTTTTCGGTTATTCCAATCTAAAAATCACTTCCGAAACAGTGCTCTAGACAACAAAACTGCCTCGAACTGCCTGAAGCGTACATTTTGAAAATCTATATTTTTGCTTCGACAGTAGTACTCCTAAGGCATATGTAAAAGTTTCAAGCAAAATTCGAAGTATTCCGGCAAATACAACCTTTCGCCCTTATGTTATTCTTGCTTACGGCAGACATTTTTCGAAGAGTGGAAAGCGACGGGCAATGCTCCTGTATACGGACAGTATTCGTACACAGCAGTAAGTTACCAATAATTATAATTTTTGAGTACATTAAGCCTTAAACGCGTTTTTCTCACAACTTTTTTGAAACTGACGCGATCAATGGAGCAGCTGGTCGACTTTGACCAAGAATTTCTCGTTAGATTATTAGTAGCTATTTTATATGAACCAACAAATGTCAAAAAAGGTTTGCGTTATAACTTTTCGCGCACACAATTGATTTTTTCCCGGCAATATCGGTTCTTTTGGTTTCAAGTGCTACACATTTAGATTTTCACAATATTTTTCTCATGTTTTTTAGTTCACACGGAACAAAGTATCGTTGCAATTGAAAATGTGTGTTCGAGTTTTTTTATTTCAGTGAAAAATTGCAGACTGCAGAACTTTTGCCAATGAGGACTGAGACGGATGCAAAACAAGAATTAAATTTATTATCACTATTAAAAAAATACTTTGAATATGGAACAAATATGCCTCTAAATTTAAAATCGGTTTTATGCCTGCCTTATGAAAAATTCTCAAAACTCACCGGCCCCTCAGCGGGCTTGATGCGCGATCCTACATGCTACCTAAACATTTTTTTTTGTTCGCCGTTTCTTCTGCAGTTATTTCTGTAAGTTTCCTAAATTTACATTTGACCGGGTTTACGAACATATTCGTTAACATTATCGTTTTTTTCAAACGTTCGATGACGTTTCCTTCAAAGCGTCTGAATTTCTTCGAAATTGTCTAAAGAGTTTTCAAATTTTTTCCCAGAAGACTCGAGGTCCCAATGAAATCGACGAAACTGACTTCACTACTCTCCCGATGCCGCATATTGCATGAACACATCAAGTTGTCCCCTTTTGATTTTTCCCGAACTATGCATTGTTCAGAACAATGTTCCGAATATAATTTATAATGCTTTGAGGACGCTATGTGATGGTACATACGCTTATTTTCCCCGGTGGAGGTGCCCCCGAGATTTTCAGGCAGCCTTGAATGAAAAAAAGGAACCGTACTTTCCTTTTCGGCTAAGTGCACATTTTGATACGAATTCGTTGACCTGTAATATGTTGGTCTTTCGAGAACATTCGACGTAATTAAGTATCGTTAAAATACTCCCTACATTGAATATCGAGAAAAAGTTTTTCTTCTGGGTTCGAGAGCTTTTTCCTTCTATTTTAGTAAACGACCCGACTAGAAAGTTTGCTACGGGGCAGACTAAGGCCGTATCCGGCATGCCGTATTCCGTACCACGGCACTTTATAGACCGTCATATCAGGGCTTTAACGGGTGTGAAACGCTTTTTGCATCCGGCCCTGATGTAGATGCCGGTTACGGACCTGATCAGTATACCTTTGCAGGATCTGATCGGGCTACCTAATAGCTATGAAAATACTTGCAAGATTTAAAACGAATTTGTTTATCTTTATTTAATTTAAAAATAATTGAATTTAATTGATTTATTGCTCTGCAAATGATATGACCTGTTGTTTGAGTTTTTCAACAACAGCTACGCCCTACACTCCGTCTATTCCATGCGCCCCACGTTTTTCGTCTTAAATTTTACAAATATTTCCATAGCTTTAAAAAAAAATCACAATCACAAATTTTCAGGACAATCTGTATAGGAATTCGAATCGGGTTATGAATCTGTATGGGGCTAGAAGAAATTATTTAATGCTTTTCAGCGCTTTTTAAAACGAGGTTTAAAAATTCTTTTTTTATGTAAGTAATTGTATTTTTTGCTTTTTAGTCTTGTGTGTGTGAATTTTTGCTTCTCCGTTTCTAGGCGTCACTTGCCTTGGGGGCCATTCATAAAACACGTGACGCAAATTTTATTAATATTCGACCCCCCCCCCCCCTCTGTGACGTTTCGTGACGGGTGCCGGTGCCCCCCCCTGCCGCTCCTGAAAATTACGTAACATGGAGCCCGACCCCCCCCTCTCTGCTCTCGTTTTTTCTTTCAACAAAAAGAAGCAAGTAAAATACTAAAACCATTTTAATAAGCTATTTCAGAACGAACAATTTATATTGTTTACTTTAAGTAAATATATATGTAATATATAAAAACGTATAATTTATACGTGGGGTCGTCCATTAAGGCCTTAGGCCACTCTAGAGGCCGAAAAAATAGGCTTTATGGGGATTTTTTTTTCAGAAAAACTTCAAAATAAATTGAGATTACAAAAAAGGGTGTTTATCATACATATCAGTGACTGTATACAATAATTTTTTTAAAGCAATTAATTTCAAAATGGCGGCTGTGCAGCGTTTATCTCAAAACTGCATTTTTTAAGTTGGCCAGAAACATAACTCAGACAATTTTCAACCGATTCACTTGAAATGTTGAATATATCTTGAAAAATACATTGTTTATGGAAGTACGTAGGATTTTTTTTATATTGCATAGTTCATTTGTTATTAACAATTATCTGACGAAATTTTACACTTTCCAAAAATTTGCCTAAAAAATCGTCAGGTAATTTTTAATAACAAATGAATTATGCAATATAAAAAAAATCCTACGTACTTCCATAAACAATGTATTTTTCAAGATATATTCAACATTCCAAGTGAATCGGTTGAAAATTGTCTGAGTTATGTCTCCGGCCAACTTAAAAAACGCAGTTTCGAGATAAACGCTGCACAGTCGCCATTTTGAAATGAATCGCTTCAAAAAAATTATTGTATACAGTCACCGATATGTATGATAAACACCCTTTTTTGTAATCCCGATTTATTTTGTAGTTTTTCTGAAAAAAAAATCCCCAAAAAGCCTATTTTTTCGGCCTCTAGACTGGCCTAAGGCCTTAATGGAAGACCCCACGTACATTAACAATAAATAATTTGATAATCTTTTATCACGATGCACCTAGAATGCAATGTGTTCCCGAGGATGTTTCAGGTGAGTCTCAATCGATATCAGAGAGGGTGCGACTTCCTCGTCGTCGGAAATTTGGGTGGGCAGTACAGAAAATTTTCAGCGTCTCAGTATCACCCTTTTCCAGATTTAATATGCTTATAGCGTCTCGTGACTTTTGCTCGACCCCCCTCCCACCCCCCTGTGACAAAGTGTGACGATTTGCCTGACCCCCCCCCCCCCCTCACTGCGTCACGTGTTTTATGAATGGCCGCTTGAGGGGCTGTCTTCCTTGAACATCGTATAAATTGTCCCTAATGCACTGTTCACTATTAATATTAATATTATTATTCTTTATTATTTCTCTTTCATTAAACTATATTTTTTGTCTTTATTTATTTTTCTCACAATTTTTGTCCCTTTTCCCTCTCTGTGACAGACTTGCCTGTCTGTTTATTTGTCTGTAATCCAGATCTGAGCTACGTTCATAGGTTCAATCCTCTAGCTCATTCGGAAGTTAGTTTAAAATCGATTGCGAAATTTGGACCGAAAAAACAAACAAACGGAGGTCTCAGTCGCTCTTGTTTGATCATGACGAAGTGCGTGACTAGCAAGGCGAGAGATGTGTTCATCAGCTGTCGATGTTTAAAAACAAAAAACACCGATTGCAAAATTTGTACCGAACAGACAAACAAGTAAACGGATAGACAAGAAAGCGAGTTAATATTGCATTGTCATCCATTTCTGAGCTATGTTTAAAGTTTCAAGTCTCTAGCTTACCGGGAAATTAGTTTACAATCGATTGCAAAATTTGTACTGAACAGACAAACGACAACAAAGAAAGCGAGTTAATAAAAACACTGTAAAATACTAACTCAATATTCAGCTGTAGGAAGCATTTATACTGTGATACGTAATTTTTATGATCTTCGAAGTCATATGCATCATATTATATGATCTTGGAAGGAACATATTATATGTCAATGAATTCATATTAGAATTTATTATAAACACAGCTATACGAAAAGCTTTAGTTCCATTAAGGAATACCAAGGTCGCTTTGACATCTCGAAGGTCCATCCACATTGGTGTTACTCATGTACACCATCAGATGTTCTCCTAAAAAAACTAATAAGTCTTTTCGGAGCAATTCCGTGGTTCCTGTTCGAGTTTCAAGGCTGGCAATTTTCCACCCGGTTTTCTTTTCGACTCTCCGAATGTCCTTTCTGTTGATTTCGTTCTGATCAATAAAATAATCAACATTCAATACGCTTTGTTCTAAAAAATGTGTCTATCGTATTACGAAGAAAAAAAACGTCGCACAGAGACGAAAAGATATTTTATTAATTTAGGTGAAACTTTATCATGGAAATGACGAATCAGATCGAGTAAATGTCTCAAAATGAAAAAACGCTTCGTGGTCTCGGTCGAAATAATTCTGAAGTGATGCAACATCTTGGTTGCCTTTAAGCTCTCTCTATCTTTTATATATATGCATTCACTTGCCTACAGTTATAAACATACAAAAAGCAACAATGATATTCGCATTTCCGCGGATAATACAAAGCCCACAAAGTCGACGAGAGCTTCAGATGTAACGCGGACCAATCTCCGATCTATGAAAAATTAGAGCCGCAATACCAAATCCTGTTTTGCATACGTTCGTTAGAACGCTTGGTTTTTCAACGTGTTTTTTTTTTTAATTTACGATTCGCGACGTATCGCCCAATACATCTATACAAAGCTGCTTATACTTCCTTTCATCTTCGAACCAATTTTTCTTTCTCTCTTTCCTTTTTTCTTCCGTTCTCTCTGTTGCTCAATTCTTCATATTCATTTATAGGCACAATTAAGGCGTTTATTTATGTTAATTTTTTGTTCTTGCTGGCATAAAGGAGGATTACGAACAATTTTTCAGCGCGTGTATGTTTTTTTTTGTTATATTGGGAGCCGATCGACTGTACGGTATATCTTACGTTAACAGCTAACTTGTACGAAATGTTTACACCATCGTTAAATCTCGAACTTTTTTTCGTTTCTTCGTTTTCCATACATGAACCAGTGTATCGCTTTGTCGTTCTTGTTCCTTACTTATCTTGCTTCGGCGAGTTCGCGATTTCTTTCTTGCTATTTTCTGCTTTACGGTTGAAAAAGCACATTTTCTTTTGCCGATTTTTTTTCACGCTCACTTTAAGCACATTGAAACGATTGAAGAACAAACCTATTTTTTCCTCTCTCGTTCCGAAACTTTGGTTAGCGTTGGCGGGCTCTGAGGGGAGAAAATTGATTTTAATTCGAGTTTTATAGTGAATCCGAGTACGACGCCAGAAAATCCGAAATTATTATAGATTTCGGATTGATATTTGAATATTTTTTTCAGGTGAATGATTAATAATAACAACGAAAATTGACAATTCCGAACTTCAAGTTTCTTCCTTCGCTTACTCAAGAGCGTGTACTTTTAATCGAGAATTTCGTCGATTTTTTAAAGAAAAAACGGCCAATAATTCAGGAGTATCGAAGGCTTGATTTCGATGGTAAAATTTACATCGAGGGGATGCTACGAAAATCATTTTATTATTATCAATACCCCAAATTTTATTTTGTAGATCTTCTACAGCATCCTACGAAACGTTTCAATGATCCGAATAGCTTAAAGCGATTAATTCGGAAAAATGTTTTTTTTCTCGCATTTCAACGGTGTGAATTTTAACATAATTGATTACGGCGAAAACAGACATAAACAGTAAGTCGATGGCGAAAATTTTGTATTAGCTACGCGTTAGTCATCATATACAAGACCGAATAAAAAATAATCACTTTCTTAATCGAGGGTCTGCTCCTTAATCGACTAAAAATAGCGAAATAATTTTACGAAATACGCGCGTTAAATGGAAAGATAAGACGGTGTTGGAATAACAAACCAAATCCCCTAAAAAGAAAGAAAAAACAATTCGTTAAACAAAAAGATTGGAGCAGGAAAAAGTTAAGACGAGATAATTAGGAAAATATTGATGGTCCTCGATTGAAGATGTCGCACGGCTGAATATACTAAACATTATTCCACGAGTTGATAATTATTCAGACGTTAATCACAATGCGCTTGATGAAAGTCTTATCAGTTCAGATACGTCGAGTAGCAAAAAGTTGAATATCTTCCTTTTCTTATCGTTTTTTTTTCAATGTGTGTGGCACACAGTGTTTTTTGTAGATATCTTTGTTAGGCCCTTTTTGCACTAGGGACATTTTTATCATATACAGTTATGAATGTACGAAGAAAGTATTTCAATGATTATCAATAACAATAATCGTAGATTATTATTATGAGTAATAATATTTTTTTTTGCATTGTGTTTTGTATTAATCTCGCGCCATATCAATTGTGGTTTTCGTTCTCTGCCCAACCATACTACAGATATTGATTCCTCGAGTTTTCGGTTGAATAGCATCGACTACTAAATCATATATATATGTGTGTGTGTATATATATATAAGGAGGTCATTACTTAGGCCATGTCTGAATTTATTTACTTCCGCTTCTAAGGTACGATTAAAATACGTTAAAAACAAGGCAAGGACTATTATAAGTGAGCTCAGAATCTTCTTACTCGAGCCACTGAGTGATTTAATTTTTCATGCAAAAAGCACTAGTTTCAGTTACGTCTTCAAAATAATGTATGTGAAGGTATTTTTGAAAAATTTTGCACAATGAGCTTATGATATCTACTCAACGCACAATTTTTTTTTACTGTCCGGAGAATGTATTCAATGTTGACTGCTACAAATTAGCTTTTGGTATTGCAATGCAGCTATAAAATAAGTCGGAAAAACGATATAATTGTAACAGAAGGAAACACCGCAATACTTTATAAATGAAGAACACAGAAAAAATGACATATGTCTTTATTATATTAAATATTGATAAATAAAGTAAATTGTGCGATAATTTGTCGACCGCGATTTTGTATACAATATTCGATTTATGTGACGATTCACTTGGAAATAGCTAAAGTGAGTTAATATATTACACAATTTAGTAAACAACTTAAACATTATATCATATATAAATATGCGGTGTGTAATTTCTTGTAAAATTCACTTCGATCAGGTTATTAAATTTTTTAAATTTTCATTGCAAAGATCTTGTGTGGTGTTTCTAACAGACGTATTTCTTTTCAAACAATAATTAACAAAATTACAGCACTTTGAAATTTTATTCTATTCGGCTTGGCTACAATGCGCCGAGCGCTTCCGAAGTTACCCGAGGGCGCTGTGACGTCACAATGTTATACGAACTACTAGTGGCGTACTAGTATTCTGTAAAAAATGGCAACGATAAGGTTATATGGGACTTTTTCCGTTCATCTCCATTTGAATACAACGTAGTAGTAGTAGTTCGTCAAAAGTTAAACTTACAATGAAGCTTTGACCCCATGAATTTTGGCAGCGTACCATCGAAAATCGCAGCTCAGAAACTCTGTCGCTATAAAAATGTCTGTGGTCGGCAATTTACTCGATTTTGCCGTTACAAGCCCATCATTGCACATCATTGCAAGAGAATCACTGTAGCTTTGACTTTTTGAGGTGTTTTCGTATACAAAATCTCACCGAGTATCACATTCATTTACACCGGCGCGTAAGCCGTATAACCTACAATTCTGTAGTTCATAATATCGTGACGTCACAACGGCCAGCGGCAACCGCGCGGTGTTTCGCGTATGCGTCGGCGATTTGAATTTTCGTGATATGAAAACAACTAGTAATAATCTTTAGAATGATTCTTTAAAAAAAAATCACTTCGCCATTCTGTTTTATTATCACAAAGGCACAACCCTAAAAGACAAAAATTGAACTTTTTTTCGACAATGTGTTAACCTTTTATGTAATGAAGACACGTGTAAGATCGATTCATTTTTCATTGAGTAATTGAAGAAAATATTGCGGTAATTCCTTCTGATCGTATCATAAAGTTATTTTGAATTTATAGCAGTAAAGCGTTATACATTTTGTTCAAATGTGTCATAATTGTTTGTACGTTTAATAGATATCGAAAAAATGTATTCTTTCTACAAGTTTGAATCGCTCGGTGACAAGGAAGACATTTAAAAATCCCCTAAATAACGACTGCCCTAATATATTGACGTATAAAATAGGCGCGGGTGTTACGAAGCTTACGAAAAAAAATCGCTCGTCGTATTTTATTAAAATCTTTTTTAATAATCGAAGACTCCCGAGTCACCTCTTAAAACATCGATGCCGAAAACTACTCAAGAATTCGCATATTCCGCTAATTTATAATACCTTTATCGCGGTTATTGATACCTTGTTTTCTTTTTTTTCCCGCGTCATTCTTCAAGCCAATGATGAAACGCCATACCCATCGTCGATCTACGCGACTTGGCCGCGCACCTCCTATTTACAGCCATTATCCATTCCACTTTACTGCTTCGTTCAAATGTCGCGCTTTGTCGTATTTGTGAAATACGAATCGCGATTCGTCATAATCGATGAGACTAACAGGAGCATCTCCATGCGTCGCCTTGTTGTGAGGGTGATCGAGCCTTTATCACACTATCAGCGCCCTCTCGTTCCGACGCTTCGAACAGGCTGGCCTTTCTCATGCGAAAATACAAATAAGAACAAATTATTGACAACAATAACAGTTCTTATAATTCTTATCATATCTTTCAGATGCAAAGTTTTTTTTATACGTTCTTCATCATCAATATACAGGGTGCGGCGGCATAACTTCCTTTTTTCAAAACTTAATAAAACCCATTGTACGAATCAGAACATTTTTATTTGTTTTTTATAATGTAGGCGCATGTCTAAAGTTTTGCTTTACACAGTTTTGAAGATCAAATCAGATAGGTTACGTTCCCCATTCTCCATACACTGAGTAAACCGATTTCTGCAGTTTGTCATGACTCTTGCCAGCATAGCAGGCGTTATGTTGGCAATTTCTTCGCGGATGTTGGTCTTCAGCTCTTGTAGGATCCTTGGACGGTTCACATAAACACGGGATTTCAAAAAACCCCATAGAAAAAAATCACAAGGGGCCAAATCGGGAGAGCGGGCCGGCCACTCCAAATCGCCCCTAATTGAGATGAGGCGGTCTGGGAAGTGTTCCCTCAAAACAGCCATTGTTCCTGCACAATTGCCATTTTGTAAGAATGGAAATGGAGATCATCATGAAGAATTCTCCTCACAGAACGATCGGAACGTCCAAGGGCAGACGCATGCTTGCGCGCAGAACACCGTGATGATCGCAACATTGAAGCTCTCACTGTCTCAATATTATCAGGTGATCTAATGGGCCGAGGGGCTCCAGTTCTTCGTCTTGTCGCACTCAATCAATTGTTACGTAGTGACTCACGTAACAATTGATTTCCGGTCCGGGACTAAATTAAAGCGATTCCGAAAGGCACGCTACAACCATTAAAATGGTACTCAAGTAAGAAGATGAAAATGTTAAAAATGATTTACCGACCATTCAGGAGTGAAAGGAGTGTTAAAATCAAACAAAAATATGATTATACTCTTTTATTTATTATTAATTTAAAGTTTAGTACTTGAATTAACCGAAATGTGAAATTGCACAAATAAAACTGAAAATTAAACTAAACTCTAAAAACACTGGTTTCTACAGGGTTTAAAGGTAAAAAGCTTTTAGCTGTGACGTAAGTAGTCCATAATCAAACTTCACCTTAGGGCGGTTTTTATTAAGAAAGCAGGGCTTATTAAGGTTATTTGCTGGCAATCGGTTGCGGAAATCATTTTGTATAAGGCCCGCAGTTGAAAAAAGTTGCTCTGAAGCAACCGAGGTCAATTGATAGAATAGATATGTTTGCGCAAGTTTTTTCACTTTGGAGTATCTATCTTCATTACGCCAGTAGACTTTTGGACCTGATGCCCTCGAAATGTTAGGAGATCTAGAGTAAGATTCCACCTCCTCTCGCTCAGAATGCACAGTCATATTCGACAGTGGCTCAACTTTTTCTGTTTCTTTAATCAAATCCTTACAAGCACTCCAGATACTAGTGGAACTGTTAGCTGGAGCTTGAAAACTCATTGCGATACTTAAAGGGGTCAAAGGGCCCGGTTATCGAAGCAATAATGTGTCGTCTTGCTGGAATGCCGGTAGATTGCTTATTGAATGTACGCAATGTGTAGCGCGGATCTAGTGCTATAGCCAAAATGAAGGACTTAATTTTTTCTTGTGGGGGGGCAGCCGCCCCCACCCCCCAGCTGCCCCTCGCTGGTTACACCCTCGTGTCCACATGTTTGATGTTGAGTAGCCTTTAGATAAAGTCGCCTTCGATCCACGGGAAACATATGCATTGCAGGATAATCATTTAGAATTTGTGTCATCATCTGGCTTAATTGAAAATGATTCCAGCTTGAACTTTCACGTTTTGTAGACGTAGCCATTACTGATCATCACACACAATTTCAAAATCAAACTATGCCTGTTACGCACCAAAACAATGAATGCCACCTACTATTCTATAATTTAATAGATAGATCTACGACTTATGGTCTCTGGGATATCCAATGGGAGCTCAGGTATTCCAGAAACCCTCTGGGAAAGTGAAGCTCCCATTGGATATCGCCCACCGCTGGTGTCTCTATGTCATCGTCTGGCTTAATTGAAAATTCCAGCTTGAACTTTCACGTCTTGTAGGCATAGCCATTACTGATCATCACACACAATTCCAAAATCAAACTATGCCTGTTACGCACCAAAACAATGAATGGCACCTACTAGTCTATAATTTAATAGATAGATCTACGACTTATGGCCTCTGCACACTGCGCGCGATTTGAGACGAGCGATGAGTGATATCCAATTGGAGCTCAGGTATTCCAGAAACTCCCTGGGAAAGTGAAGCTCCCATTGGATATCGCCCACCGCTCATCGCAAATCGCGCGCAGTGTGCAGAGGCCATTCTGAGTGATTGCCTCTGCTACGGCGAACGCTTCGCTTATTGTAGCTTCCATGTACGGGGTATTTCCCCTTATTATATGTCCCAACATTTTCTCCACTCCACATACCTAATCGAACCCCACCTTGCGGCCGCAGCCGACTTCCCCCTCTGTATCGCATTCGCCATGACATTTTCTGCCACGGGTATAGGGAAACTGCGGAAAACCTATGGCAGTACAGCCGGTCACGAGTTCGCTTCCCAGCCTCGGATCTAGACGCGTTTCGTCGAGAAATAGCTCACAGGCTACAGCCATACACGCACGACACATACACGTACCGGTCCGCCTGTGCGACATCGCAGTACTGCGACGCAGTGTAGAACTGGAGCTACGTCACGCCCGTGTTTTTATTTCTCTCCAAAACTACGAGACGGCGATTCGAACCCGCGACCTCCCGATGTGCTGATTTCAGAGGCAAGCACGCTAACCACTAGACCAGCACATCGGTTTAATAATAGTCTATATATTTCTTCGTTTTTCAATAAGGAAGAGAATGATGTGTTAGAAACTCAGTTTCATTGAAGTTACGTTGATGAAAAATCTATTTCAGGAACGCAGATTATGTAGACAATTCAGCAAATCGCATCATTTAAGCGTTAAGGGAGACTACCAGTCTAGCACCTCGGAAAAGGTGAAATTCGACAACTTTTTATGGATAGCCAGTTGATAAAAAGGAAATTACGTCAAGTGGCCTAATATTCTACATATATTCGAGTAACTTCACAATTGTTTTCATAAAATTTTGTTACACAATGGCGGCGCTAAAGCGGAATGAAGCGGATTACCTTCGTCTGATAGTGTCCTGAGGCCGTCAACGTGAGATCACCAAATCTTTACCGATTGACTTGAATTTTTTTTGGGTTCTTGAAACAATATTTCACATCAAAATATTTTCAGTGATTTTTTACCAAAAGCAATTGTTTTTTCTAACATACACTATTTTGTGAAAAGTTTATATTTTTCGATTTCCCTACACACTTTGAAGCCAAATCTTATCAAGAACTTAAGTCATTCAAAATGATCGTTTCAGGTGAAATATTGGAGAACTCTTGCCGGCTGCAAGAGGATATCAGACAAAAGTGACTCGTTTCATCCAGCTTCAGCACTGCCATTTTGTTAATCTTGTGAACAAATCTGTAAAGATACTTGAAGATATGTAGAAAAAGAGCCACCAAACGGAATGTTCATTCTATCAACTGGGTATCCATAAAAAAATGTTGAATTTCACGGTTTTTCCGAGCTCGAGACCGGTTCTCTCTTTTGATGCAGTCATCCCAGGTGACAGGTCTAAAAAATCGAAAAAAAAAATCTCAAAAACTATTGAACGGATTTCGCTCAAATTTTCTTGGTATAGTCAGCACATCTATAGTTCTCACTGGAGCCAGAATATTTCTGATATCTGCCAGTTTTTTTAAACTGAAAAAGCCGAAAAAAATGACGAAACTTGGAACTTAACTTTTAAAACCGTGCCAAAAATCAATTTTTTTATACTTTCACTTTACTCTAGTTCCGGGGATAGCCTCAGGTGTAAAAATTAAAATGCAGTTTAATTTTTTGACATTTCAGATGGACAAAACCTCCGGAATCATGGCAACCGTCAACCAACTTTTTTTTACATGTGAGTGTCTTCCGAACGGTGTAAAGTCGATTCAACTCGTTATTTTTGTTTGATACATTTCTGAGGAACTGTAAACATGTTAATAAATGTCCGGGAAAAATTCCAAGATAGTGTGTTCTAATGGTTCATTTTTAAAAAATCCCAAAAAAAGGGGCACAAAATAGCTGTCACATGGGATTGTAGTGTCACGTCGCAACCAAATGCGCACAACGTATTTTTTTTCTCGCCTTCCCTTATCTTCTTGAGCCCCGGCGAAGACGTCGCGCCGACGCAATTTCCCATGGAAATCGTGAACGACTACATACGCGCGATAGCGGCATTCTCATAAATTTTCGACGAATATTTATATTTTTCTTTAGGCTTAGACTTACCACGGCGGAAATATAGGCTATTGATAATAAGTAAGCGTCTCACGTACTTTACCACGCGAGAGCACAGCGGTCTTAACTATATGAAGAACAAATACACACTCGTCAGAATGAAATCATCGAATCTAGAAAACTACCCTGTGATAAAACACCACGTGCACTCGCGGGGCCTTGGTTAAGGGGGGATTGTCTTTTTTTTCGCAAAATTTACCGCTTTTTGGGAATTTTTTTGTGAAGAAAGTATACAACGGACAACTTGTGAAACTTGGCATATAGTTTTATTGATCTGTTTACTACATACAAAAAATTTTTTAAACAATTTCACCAAAAAATCCGCCTCCCACCCCCCTCAACGCGTGATGGTCCTTTTTTGATGGTGTGCACGATTTCTCAAAAACTATTCAACCGCTTGCCTTCAAATTTGGACAGAATGCTCAGCTGACATCCTTTTATCGTTTGATGAAGCAAAAAAGCAATACGTTTAATAGTTTTTCATTTATAACAAAAAATCGATCAATTTTTTTCGAAAAATCGATACTTCAAGTTCAAAACGTCACCAAATCGTCAATTTTTTTTCCCTTCATCGAACGATAGCTATATGTGTCTAAAGTAAAATGCTTTTTGGGTTTTTGTTGCAGGATGAACGTGAAGGCTGTAATCGTGCACACCATCAAAAAAGGACCATCGCGCGTCGAGGAGGGTGGGAGGCGGATTTTTTGATGAAATTGTTTAAAAATTTTTTTCTATGTAGTAAACAGATCAATAAAACTATATGCCAAGTTTCACAAGTTTTCCGTTGTATACTTTCTTCACCAAAAAAATCCCAAAAAGGGGTAAATTTTGCGAAAAAAAAGACAATCCCCCCTTATCAAGCCCTATCTCGAGCTGTGCGTTCTCGCCGCCGACAGGCCCCTTTTTCTTCTCCGTGTATTTTTTCATCTTCCCAGATAAAGAAACGCAGCTCCAATTCCTGGAAACAGAGCGATTGTGACTATCGCAACCGACGTCCTGCTTCCACTCTCTATTTTCGGCCAATCACCTGAGGAGACCTATATTTGATACCTTTTCCACTATCCCTAAGGAAAACGCATCGCCGAAATGCACTCCTTCCCCCCATTAACGAAACCTCTCCTATTTTCCACTCGGTGAAGATGATCCTACAGAAAGTCAGTGTTCCATCACCACGTTGATGTAGTGAAGTAGTGTACCAACAACTTTCATCGGAACAAGTACGAAAACTGTCTCCTGGCAGCAAATCACGAGTTCGAACGTTACACTTTAAAAATCTTCAGTAAAATTGTTACAAATCTTTCGTTTATACTTTGTAAAAGCGCGGCTTATAAAAACTTTCCCCAGTGTCTACATTGAGCGTTCCACTAACATCGTATTGCGTAAATCATCAGTTAATTCAAATTCAGCTCGCGATAAATACTCGTGTAATAAAAATTGTATCAACGCGAAGAACACCAGCTCCGTCAATCCTGTAACGAAGCGTGCACAACCGAGCGGTCCGGCCTACCTGCGGAGGCCCGAACTCGACCCGTTGTAAATCCAACCATTGTATCCACGGCACATCGACAAATGTAAGTGAAATATTTCATGTATATTTTCTGTATTATTAATTTAATCGACTTACCCGAATTGGTTAATTCCAATAAACCCCGAGTCGATAGAATTTGAGTCTGTCCAAACTATTCCTTAACCGGATAATTGCGTCATCCCATTTTTACCCAAGCACTACCCCTTTTTTACCCTCATCCCGAGCTATTGCGCTAGACGTAGGCTACGAAGAGGGAAACGCAAATATATATGCCCACGTCCCCTCAGGACGTGATAGTAGAGCTAAGTGATTTTGTGTAGCTGGGTGTTTTGCATTCTGATACGAATTTATTGACCTGTAATATGATGATCCTGAAGTTTGAATCGTTGGAACGCAATGAAAATAAATTATTTTTAATTGATACAATTACCTTTCGGCCGATTCAGGCTTTAAAAATCACTGGAATACGCGTACGTATTCTCATCAAAGAATTACGACTCAATTAAAAAAAAAAAGGTTTTGGTAATAAACTAAAACTGAAGAAATAAAGAAATACAAAAAAAATGGTTGCTTTCCAACGATGCAAATTTCAACGTCACTGTAATATGTTACTCTCCCAACATCATTTGGCATCGCTTATCACCGGTTAAATGCTCCCTGCGAACAATGTCGAAAAGACGTTCTTCTTCTGGATGTGATCTTGGACTTGGATATAAAACAAACAGATAAATAACGACACCTGTTATCGTTGGGATTATCTTTGAACTTGGACATACAATTAATTATGTAACTAAATGACAGTTCTACGTACTCAAAGTTGTTCTGATGTAGATCATCAACACGTTATGTTCACATATCGTATCAACAACAACATATATTCACGATATGCTTCTGAATCGATGAATGAAACGCTGTTTGTGGAAATTCTGCATAACAAAAAGCTTTGGTGTAGAATAGTTAGAATTAATGTATAATAAAAACAAAAAACTCCCGTAGACATAGTCTTGCACCACGATCAGTGTCCGATAACGGAACACATTATCGGATCGATACGAATACAGGACTGCCCGCGTAGAAATGTATTAAGGTTTGTCCGTTCAAGGTCATTCTCCCATCTAAATGTGACGCGGGCAATCTTTTGTTGTTGAAAAGTCGTGACTCGCAGGGCCGTATTGAGGCACGATTTTAGTCTGCACTAAAATGGCTCTAGTAAGGCTGGCTCCTGTGATGGTCGCCGGATGAAAAGCTACTGAGACGAGCGCTGACGACCCCGTACTGATGTTCGTCTCAATAGGGCCCTATTTACACTTGCCTTCAAATTCTTTCATGTTTCATCGTGCATGCACATAATCTCCAATATCCGAGTTAGGCAGCTTTTATGTTTTGCGTATAGGGCATATCTTAGGAATGCATAATGAATTGAAGTAATGAATTTAATTAATCACTGCGACTAGAAAAAACTTTATGCCACGCGGATGTGCATTCGAAGCGATTGTTTGATTTCTAAAAGTAGGTTACTGCAAGTAATTGAAACCGTTCCATTGCCATTGATACCATAAGATATGTCACCTCAATTTAGAAACATATGAATACAAAAATCCCGTCAGTGCGGAAGATATTGATCAGGCCATGAAAAAAGTTATGATTTTTCTCATCGGAGAAAAAATAATACATGAAGCTGGTTTTTCGCGCTTGTCAAAAGATTTATCCATTTAGCAAGATTCGTTTATTTGATTATTTTGTATCGGAACGAAATAGAATTTCCTTACAATCAAACTTTTCTCCATTCGATTCTACTATTGAAGAGATGTATTTCCAGTATTTTGATTTATTCAAATTAAGATCTACTTGATTATAGTGTGCTCATAGCGGACATTTTAAATTCGCTTTTACGAGAAATCCCAGTTCTTTAGGAGGACCGTACACTGCGGTTATGAAGTGCGAGATAAAATGTCGATACAGCTCAAGTAAGTCCCACCGCTTTTCGCGGATTTCTCTATATGATCGCTCAGACTGCGAAACATTTGTGGCTAAGGCTTAATCCTGCATCATACATTGGTCACCAAGCTTTTGAGGCTTCTCGCTAAAGCCATATGTACTCTGACCAATGTAGTTAATCGAGTCTGCGTATCGACATACCCCGAAGTTTGCGGAGCGTTGCTCGTGGTCGGCTAACAATGGGTGCATTTCAAAAGACCTTGGAATTGCAGATTTCGTGATACCCAGGCAAGGAGTACCATCCTCTCTTACGTCTAAATGGTGATAATACATTATGTTTTTGTATAATTCTTTACCAAGGATAGTTAATAAGGATAAATATATATCATATATGAAAAAGTATGATAAATTTGCGGTCTGCCAATTGTCCGTATGTGTGTAGGTATGTACATGGCAACATTAAAATTGGCAGATCGAGCAACCCGATAAAGGACACATCCATTGGCATAGCTAGCATTTTTTCTGCGAAGGGCTTAGCGGGATCTAACCTGACACAAAAGTGGTTTCGTTCACAGTCATGTTTCTTTTTTAAATAAAATTTACATAATAGACGATAACCACGTAACACACATAAAATATGAAGCTCTAGCTCTAGGACCCTACACATGGGTACCGCAAACCCCACATAATTAGTGGGAAAGCTAAAATCATTTTCCTTGCTTTGTTCAGTCGCATTTTTTACGGCAAAAAATTGATCTTATTTTTTTCTCGCAAATCCTATTCCATTCTTCAGTCTTTCAGCGTTATGATGCAAAAGAAAAATTCTTTCTACGTCAAACAGTTCGTTAGCAGCGTCGATTTGAAGTGCTGGGGTGCGCGTAACTCCTGTATAGGTTCTTTGTTTCCTACAGATAGTGTAGGGTTCTAGGGTTAATAACATGTTCATGGTAACATTAATATCAAACTCTTGCAATACTTTAAAAAACAATCAACTATTTTTTTCATCATTCTTCAATGCAGACCAGTCTTTAAACTTTACTTTCAGTGGATACTCAATTAAATGAGTCTTAGCTTTCTATTTTTTCTGCAAATCGGCTTAACACCTGTTGGATTTTTTAAAATGTCATTAGCTATGTTCAACAATGACATGTGAGCGAATTGTTCCTAAAACCTTATGCTTCTAAGCCACGGTTTTATCCGCCTCATGGCAGAAAAACTCCTGTCACAGTTCCTGGAGCTGGATGGCAATGCTATTGCTGCCAGGAAAAGTTTATTCAAGTTAAGGGGGGAAATCCCTTTAGACTCCCGAAAATGAGTCATTTTTCCTGATTTTTTTCCAAGGGTGATAAAATAATCGTATAATTTTAAAATGTTTACATTATCTTATTACAACTTTCAAGTGTTAAAAAAAAATTCTTTTAACAAAACAAAATGGCGGCGGTATAAGGTATTTCTTCAGGTGTCTTTTGAAAAGTTGTTCATGTTGTAGCTCAAAAAGTGATTGATTGATCTGGCCGAAATTTCGGGAGATTTCTTACTATAACATTATTGGAAGGATATACCTAAAGTTAAACTTTAGGTAACTTAAGAAATCTCCCGAAATTTCGGCCAGATCAATCAATCACTTTTACCTTAACCTTTAAAGGTTATCGCGGAAATAAATTGCTTTTTGAGGTAAAAATTGTCGAGTAAACCGTCAAAAATATGAAAATTTGATTACAAAGCCTGCTTAATTTTTAATTTTATACTTTTTTATATTTTTATAGGCATATCCTTTTACTAATGAGATACTTCCCAAAATTGCAGCCCGATCGATCAATAACTTTTTGAGCTATAACATGAGCAGTTTTTCAAAAGACACCTAAACGAACACCTTATAACACCGCCATTGTGTTTTGTTTGAGAGGTTACGTGGGGTTGAAAATTTCAAAAAATCCATTAATTTTTTTTTTATTATCTGAGAGTACAATATGTCTATAATATCCGCCCAAAGTTTTAAGTCAATCGAAGTGAAAGTCTAGAAAAGAGAGCCTTCGGGAATTGCCCTCGTTGGGAAAGACCGGCCGGCAGCAACGCAGGTATATCGCATGCTTCTCACAACACTATTTTTTAAGTCGGCGGACACGATTTCTCAACAAAAAATTCACCGATCTTATTGAAATTTTGCACACTCGCAAACAAACAAACAAACAAACAAACTTTGCACATCTCGATTTTATTCTCAGGTTGAACTCGGATTTTCGGGGGGGGGGGGGCTCCTTGCTACGCCAATGGACACATGGTTAAGATTTCTACGAGGGCGCTATCAGGTTACCTCATATGAGCCCTATCTGGGAGTCCAGGCAACCTAGAAGCGCCCCGAAGAGAACACTATTCAAATTCCTACAACGGTGCTTCGCTTCTTTACATTATTTATAACTATTTTGTAACGCAACTAATTTTTCGAAAAGTAGCTATTTCAATCGACATATTTTTTTTAGTCACTTCGAGCGCGTGTTACGTACGCCTACAACAATATCGAACCCACTCTTATCAAACTAAAATCATCACGCACTAATTAAATAAAACAGCGCCAAACAGATTGAGAGCAACCTATCGAATACAGAAGAAAACAATTTTCTCGATATTTAGCGTGAGAGGGAGTTCGAACGGTGATAAGTGATGCTTAATGCTCTTAGAACACTGACACATCATAGATCAATAAAATCGTATCGGAATATGCTTTAGACCTAGCTGAAAAGCTATAGTCCGAATAAAAAATAACAAGGCAACCTTACAGCCTTGGAGGCCTCACCATTCGAAGAATACTTGTGAACACCATCAGGTGTTTACCTGACAACACTATAAATTTGTTTAAAATCGTTTTTTCGAACGCATACTCCAGGTTATATCTGCGTGGAAAGATTTAGGGGGAGATACCTTTAGGCGAGAAAAACGTTTGCTGATTTTCATGATTTTTTTCTTTTTAGGGAAAGATTTTTCCACGATTTTTGAGACTCGTGGTATGTTTTATTACTACTTTTAGCTGTTACATGGTATTTTTTTAATTAATCTTCGAAAATGGCGGAGGTATGGCGCGGGCTTCTAAACTGCATTTTCAAAACTGGCGGAACGTATAGCTAAAAAACTAATCGACAGATTCTGATGAAATTTTGTATAAATCTTTCGAACTTTATTGTCTAAAACACGATCCTAAACGTTTTTAAGAATTATTTTGAAAAAGTATTTTTTTATTGCAAAATGTAGTGTTTTTCGGAAATTTCGGCAGACGTGTTTTTATTTTGAAAAAGTATTTTTGTATTGCAAAATCCAATGTTTTTTTTCGGCAAATTCAATCGTTTTGTTTCATAGTGTACCATTCAATCGATTTTCAACATTTTCTCCGTTCACATTCTGCGTATGAGTGTTAAAGAAACAAAAATCGTCGTTGATTTTTTTTCCGATTAATCCCGCCGACGCTACGTTCCACGCCGTCTGACAACACCCACCGCAACCCGTTTCGAAAGCCGTGCCATACCTCCGCTATTTTTCAAGATTAATGAGAAAAACTACATGTAACAGCTGATAGTAGTGATAAAACATACCCTAAGTCTCAAAAATGGTTAAAAAAAACATGACAATCAACAATTCTTTCCACCCCTAAAGGTATCGCCCCCTCCTTAAGGTTACAAAACATCCTGTATATACGTCCGTTTGTCTATGTTTAAAGGTATTTTTGTGAATTAAAGAAAAATATAGCTCACCCGTCGATCCCGCTGTTCTCTTATTCTTCTCGCTAGCGTTAGAAAAGCCTCTTCGATATTTATGTTATCCTTACACGAAACTTCGAAAAACGGCATATCAAAATTTTCGGCAATTTTTTCACCCCTCTCTGCGTCCACCGAACGTTGAGCTACGGCGTCGCATTTGTTCGCTGCCAAAACTTTTACGACGTCTAATGAAGCGTTCTGAAATGAGTATATATCATACTTTTCATGAATACAAATAGACGATACAATAATCATTTTAAAAGCCAACAAATCTTTATATTCGTTTGAGAAGTTTTTTTTCAACGATGGGATTTTTGTAATGAATAAAGATGACATTTTCAACAAATATTTAATAGTACTTTTCAAGTGGCAGCCAGTGATGGACTGGAAAAAGTTGAGTGACGAGTGCGGAAGAAAGTGGAAGGGTTGGGGTGATAAAAGCGCGAAAGGCCCCACGCGAGGGAACATGGGAAATGAATTAATTTAAAAAATGGTTCCTCGAGTCATTTTTCAAATTTACATCGATAACGAATTTAAAAAATTGCATTCTTTAATTATTTGTAGAATTTATTTCAATTTTATTAATGATTTTCTATTCGAAGAAAAATGTAAGTTGTGTTGAAACATTACTTCTTGAATGTTTCTGAGCCAGTATGATAAATGGTTGAAACTCTCGAGGCTCGTCACGTCGTACATTAATAAAATTCCCATTGCACCTCGATAGTAAGCTGTCGTGAGGGTACGAAATCGCTCTTGACCAGCTGTGTCCCTGCAATAATTACGTATATGTATGGATATACATACGCGCACGCGCCTGCATGCGTGGCTGCACATATATACATGTTTTGATATACATCCGTCCATACACATGAGACATTCGAAATGTGCTACGAATTGTATTATTATATTTACTTCGAATTACAATATTTCATTGTTTCATTTTTTATTTATCGCACCGAGGTATCTCCCACCCAAATCGATTTATCCACTAGGTACACATACATACGTGCAGACACAACAAGGACGATTTGTGTACATTTACGAGGCTGAAAAGAGAAATGTCTCATGAATTGAGACTTACCAAATTTGTAGTTTAATTGGTGTGCCATCAAGATTGATGATCTTTTGCTTGAAATCAATTCCTGGGAGGTTCGATGCAAAATAAAAGATACAAATATCATAACTGGTGTCGTCACTGCTTTACGTTGAAACATTTTGCGTTCTTCGTCTCAAAATAATTTACGTTATTACATTTTTTCGTTCCGTTGTTTTTGTCAGACGATGAAAAAGCAATGATCGAAAAGATTTCGAACCTACATTTTTTCGAGGACGATTGTTTCTAGGACACTATTTTTCAGCCAAAAATGAGTGTGAAAAAGTGATGCTCACCTATGGTGGATATGTAAGTATCGTAATAACGCTCGTCACAATAACGATGCACTATGCAAGTTTTACCGACATTTGAGTCACCGAGTACGAGCACCTTGTACGTTGCTGCAAAATCGAGCGCCATGTTTCGGCTCTAAGACTTGCGTTTGAACTGTTGTTAGGTCGTCGTCGGTGTCGTCGGCCGGGGATGTCGTTCCTTAGGCACCCGTGCTCCGTCTCTCTCGCTCGTTTTTTTCCCCCGGGGGTGGAGGGTGGAGGATCGATTCGAAGCCTGCGCTCTCCAATCTCCTCCGATGCTTCCTCTAGAACCGTACACCCTGCGGGGTTCGTATAGGTCCATCGTCCAGATGATATGTACATACAGATATACATATCCAGGAGTATGTGCTCCAGAGAGCAACATTCGCGAGCGCTAAATTCCTCCATCGAGTACCTCCCCCCCCCCCCTGCTGCCTTCCTCCTAATATTAGTTCTTCATCCGAGCCTCGAAAAACGAAGACAATTTTCCAATATCAGGGATTTTCCACATTTTCAACCAGCACCCTCGGAAAACATGCGAAAATTAATTGACTATGAAAACCGTAAATTCGCCGCCGCAAATTTACGTTTAGCTTTAAATTTCTGTAGCCACGAAGAATCTGTTTAAATCCTCCGTTCTATCTTCGTTTTGTCTTTGTAACCTTGCAGTTTAAAAATCATAAAATAATTCGTATAAATTGCGATGGATGAATACTATCAAATAAAAATGTCGCAATTACTATGGAGTAATTTTGGCATAACAAAGAAAAGACTTTTCAATTTGCCACGGTAAATTCTATATTTTCGACACTGCTGAAAAAATTTGACGTATTGATTATTATCGGTGCTTATCAAATCCTATTTTTCAATGTGCGAGTAATTAATTCGCGTTTTTGGTGTAGTTAATCAAGTTTTAATTATTGAAATTATGCAGGTACCTAACGAGCTACAGAAGTTTCCCTGAGGGCGTGACCCCGAAACACACTTGACCGCTTTTATGGGTTTTCCGTTTTGAAGCTCCGACTGTAACGTTAAAAGGAGTGAATTGGAAAAACTAAGAGCAACAATGTTCCTTCAAATTTAATGATTCTATGATCATCTTTCCATCGCAGTGAATATGCCATTTCGAATTTTCAAACTTGCCTCGCAATTCCGCTATCTGCGATCTTGTGTACATCCAAGAATGTCATCAGTTTCGACAGTTTCGTAGGTTTTGTTATACCGCCATTTCGTATTTAGAAAAATTTCCTTTTGAATACAAAAGCTGCAACGACATCAAACTTTCGTTTACTTGCCCAAATTATTACGTGTCCATTATTATCTGTGTACTTCGATAAATCCTCTATTTTCAATCGTATCGTTTTTGTTATGCAGTTGACGAACCTAAGAGGCTGTAAATGGCAAAGAGATTTGGTATCGACAAATATAATTTACATATTTTCACAATATATTCGATAGTGGCCTTCGTGATTGGCGATTTCAAATAAAATCCATAATTACCTGCTCAGCTACCTTGACACGGCTATATTGATTTACCAAACCGTAACTTTAGATCAATATTTAGCCATTGCAAATTAGACCAAACACCGGAGACAAAAATTGCGGTCTGCAATGTAAAATCTTGTGCATCCAATTTTCCTTTTGTTACATATTTAGGCATGGCCCCTGAGCGCAAAACCGAGTTGTCGCAGCTATTAGGGTTGTGCTTTAGCCGCCATCTTAGAAGCGCTCGAAATCAGCTTTTTCGGGATATTTTAGAATGAGTCAGTCCTATGTGAGAATGGCTATTACTACTTTTGTATTGAAGACAGATTTCCACAACACACGGGTGATTTTCTTTGTAGTACTCATATTTTTCGAGTTACAGCCCATCAAAGTTTGGTGAAAATGTCTCCGCAACGGTTCAAATCACACTATGAATGTTGTAAAGTATTCGCACATCTACAAGTGAGATGTTCAACTTCTGTTGTAGGATTTAGAGTTTAGGATACGTAGCGCAGCAAACGTCGCCATGCAGGCCAAGAGACATTATTTCGATAAAATTTGTTACATTCGTTTTGCCATTTGACACTTGCTTTGCTGAATATGTCAGAAACGGTTAATCCTACGACAAAAATGGCCGTGACCATTTTCCTCGGGAAGGCAATTTACTTTCGTTTGCATACAATTTTGTAGAGTTTTTTTTAAACATGTCCTGAAAGGTTCATTGCACACTGAAACTCATTACTATTAACCTTGTGGAGATTGAGATTATCTTTGAATTCGATAGCCAACTATTTTTCTGCAGGATCAATCGCTCAGGATTTATAGGGCGACAAACATCACCGTAACGTGGTGTGTTCGGCTGCAACAATGATGACGACATCAGTGGATTAGGCCTAACGGGAATACGCGTGCTAAAAACGCGAACCCCAACTTTAGTAGTATAAAAAATTGTGAAATTTCGAGCAATGTTATCGCCGATTCACCGACATCGCGTTCGCTACGGCGGCGTTTGAGTTGAATATAACATTTGTACAGAATTCGATGTTCTGCAATATTGATGTTAACTATTTTAAGTGTATCATAAACCATTGCAGAGATATTTCGGAAAAGTTTTTGCGGAGTTCGACTCAGAAAATACAAAACCTACAACAATGGTTTTTATGTTTTGGGATGTTGAATAAGTTCTCGTTGTTTTTTCGTAAAAAATTAAGGTTTCAATAGAAAAAAAATCCTAATGCTTTCAAACGTTTCGAAACTGTTGTGTGATCAACTCGAGATTCTGCAAGTTCAGCTCGCATCTAACATGAAACTTCATGAAGTAATGCCTCCAATTCAAAACGTCAAAATAATTATTTTCTAAGCGTCTAAACCAATCTCAGCACGTTATTTCCGACACAGCATGGTCACCGTAAGTCTCAACAAGAATTCTGTGTGCTTCAGCTGCAATTTTTTACAAATAAAGTAGTGCAGTAAAATACCCCGCAAATACTTTTTTTTGTGCCGGAATTTGACATGTTTAACACTATGAAAATGAAGACGTTTACACTTCGATGAATTGACATAGACTGAATTTTAAACTTGCTTATATAGAACTTCTTTATAGATGCGTTACCATCTTAAACTACACGCACGCAGTTCTGGTAACGCCATCTCTTGGGAAACAGCGAGAACTTATTCAAGCTTCTAATAAATGGTGGAACGTATTTTCTATAAAAATAGTTATAAACATTTTTGTCGTACGAACATATTTAGCGAGAAATAGATCCTAAGATTCCGATCGAGGCACTACCCCTATAACTGCACAAATTTGTTTTTGCACTCAAAGGCCATCTCTGAATAAGTTCCAAAAGGAAAATCGCGTACATAAGATTTGCAACGGAATGGCTCTAGCTTTTGGACGAAATGGTTGGGGTGAAAATTATCTTGCAAGCGCGAACTTTACATACATGTGCTTGCCCGTCAGCAAGTTAACGTAAGCCTTTTTAGAATTCGCAAAAACTACTAGCAACGATTTTTTTCCTTCTAAGCACAGTAGTATCGATATCACAGCTTAACAGCCGATTTGGTGGCCGCAGAAGTGAATAATTATTTTGAATTTCATCACTATACTGATGCTATTGTTAACACTCAATGTTCATGTTCTACGTAAGGTCACGGAAATGAACCGATTTTTTTCCAGTCTAACTTTATTGGAAAATTTAAATTATACCATATGCTTCGTTCTCGAGATCACTTTGTAGTATCGCTAGTATACGCTCGCGTCACCGCACGTTTCGTTACCCTGGTAACCCAGCTCCGTTATATCTCTACATAACGCTTCATGTGCGCGGCAGATCACCGTTTTCTTTTCTTTTTTGTTAATCTAATAGAAAAAGTATACTTATAAACGACAGAAAAAATCGAAACAGATAAGATTGAATCTTATCGCAACAAGATCCTGAAATATCAGAGTCTTTTTTAAAATAAAACTGTTGTAATTGAGGACGAAGTCCAAGATGGCCTCTTGGAAGGTACGTATTTCGACGTTTATAATTTCTACAATGAATTCTTACGAATTCGTCTTTGGGCACTCTCTCCCTCCGTCGTTTCTTTAAACGACGCTTTTTTTGACTAGGTTATATCTCAAAAGAGGATTGGTACAGATTCAATATGTACCAGCGTTAGAGGGAAATCGCCTACGCGATCCTTCCCTCTAATAGCATATATAACCTACATCATATGATCTTGCAGACTCAATCTCGCGATCTCAAAAGCGACCCAAATACAACTAACGACGCAAATGCGGCAAATGAGTCTGAAGAGACGACAGTCCTTACTTTATGTGAGAGGTTTTCGGGGTCCAAAAACGCCTACTAAAGGACCGAACATTGGAATGTTGCAGGCGGAATGTTGGAAGGAAGTCATAATAAAGGGCTCATACAAAAATTAAGAAGTCTATGGAGGAAAAATATCCCACAGAAGGAAATTGGCCTTTGAAAGCACCGGAATTGAATGCCGAATCGGAATTCGAATCATACCTGATGACGAATCAGGAAATGCGGGGACGCGGTCTGGTCGCACTTGAAAACGCGATTTGTGCAATTTTCAACGACGAAAAAGATCCTGTTGATAAAGAGGAGCTGCTTGAGTCCCTATGTGACGCGGGCAGCTTATTCTGCGACATGACTCACTAACTCTCCAGGACACGGAAACACCAAATCTATCAACACGTAGATGAAAAACGTAAGATTGTTCTAAAAGAGTCCGAGACAGATAAGTTCCTCTTCGGGGAGAATTTGAAAAAAAGATAAAAAAACACCTTCAGCTGCGGAAAAGGTAGGCCTTTCTATAAAGACACCTGGAGAGAAAAAGTCGTTAACATGCCAACATTTAAACTGGAAGGGCTTGTCGGGTTTTCGGGGCGATCATCGCCTAACGAACCACTACAAGACAGGAGGGAAGTTCGCACCAAACAACCGACCCCCCTTCCCGTCGTCGCAGAACATGTACAAATAACAGAATCGACAAAGAATACCGAACAATACAGAGAAATAGAGGTATTCCCTTTCGCCGGGCGTTTACAACATTTTTCACGGGCTTGGTCACAAATAACTTCCGATTATTTCGTATTATCCACTATTTCCGGCTACAAGATACCCTCACGAAAATTCCTTTTCAAATTAAAGAACCGACGACACTCACACAGCCCAATACCGACCATGACATGTTGCAGAAGGCTCTAAATAGTACATTAAAACTAGGTGCAATTAAAAACTATAAAAAAGTAAAGGGCAATTTATCTCGAGCATATTTTGAGTATCCAAAAACAACGGAAAAATGAGGCCCATTTTGAATTTAAAAAAGTTGACCGAATTCATGGGGACAACGCATTTCAAAATGGAGGACATTCATACCGCCATAAAATTACCATGGGAAGGAAATTTCATGTCAAGCCTAGATCTAGAAAATGCCTACTTCACTATACCTATCCATCCGGGATATCGCAAATTTTTAAGATTCAGGTGGGGCAATGATCTCTTCGAATTTGTTTGTCTACCCTTTGGTCTGAGTATAACCCCTTGAGTTTTTAGTAAGATCCTAAAATCAGTAGTGAGTTAAGGAGTCAAGGATGGCTCTCGGTTATCTATTTGGACGATTTTTTAGTTCAAAGCGAATTGAGAGAACAATGTCCGACAAACGTATTGTATTCCAATAAGGTATGGATTTCAATTAGGGACCATGCATAGACATCAAATCTCTGCCTGATTACGATTATTATTATTATGAATTCGTCGTACAGGCAATCTTTAAAGGATATGTTTCGCTAAATTCACCATCCTCCTCCGTAATAAAGATTTCCAATATATATTAATACATTTATGTAACATGGACCGAATTCTGTCGCGCTTCGGCTTATACATTTTCGTGATTATACCATCATACCATACATACTTCGAAACTTTCCTCTTTTTTGTGTAAATAATATTACCAAGACATAGTTCACGTATTACTGTAACGCGTATTTTATTATGCCGCGCTGCGGCTTATTAAATCTTATTTTATACGATAATGACATTCATCCTTCGAACCCATCGCTTTTTCTTCTCATTCCGACCGCTTTACTACCATCAATTTTTTTCTTTTCGCACATTTACGTAATATTTCTTTGTGTTCTCTTTCGTCACTAACTCTTGATCGGAGATGAGCACGTCTCACTCACACCAAGTAATCACGCACAAAGTCCTTTTTTGGTTCCTTGAAATTCGATTATCCACTTTTCGAATTTGCCTCGGTTTTGAGGTGATAAAGTGGGAACGGTTCCTCCGTGGATGACACACGGTCCTGACAAGGTGAGCTCCCGACCACGACTTGAAATCGGGAGTTAGACGCACCAATATGTGGCGCCTTCTCCGAATGGACCGTATAGTAGCCTCGCCCTCGTGGGGGTTTCCTCCGGAATGTCTACCAGTCCGTGGGAATGGATCTCGGGACTTCTTCGATATCTCGGGCGTGGGACGTTGGACACACCATGAGTGGTGCTATTCCCTTGTTGTCGTCGTTAACTGCGTGTTTGAACACTATTTTCGGCACGAGCCTTATGCGAGCTCGGTGGCCTGAATGAATTTTTGGTCAGATATTATTTATCAGTACTGTACAATTGTTTGTGCTTAGTTTGAACCGCTCACGGATTTTGGACGAATGCTCGTCTCGACATGCCTTCTGCTTTTATATTTCCTTCGGGGTCTCCGCTATCCCCTCCTCCCTTGTATTTCACGGGGGGACGTTGGCGCGACCTGCCATTCCTAACTTCTAACCACCATTATAATAGATCGATATTCATTTCAACGTCGATGGAAGTATCGATCTATTACAGTATACATTACAAAATTTTTATGGGGATCCCTAGGCGTTGTCTGTAACACAGATAAGAGCTCTCTCGAACCATCGACATGGTGTAAATTTATCGGTTTCATCCTAAAGTCCCTAAATATGACACTGGAACTCACTCAAAAGAAACGTTAAAAGATTGCGACATGGTTCTCAAAAATGTTGGATTCACGATCCTCTTCAATACGTGAATTTTCTCGATTTGTGGGACACTCGATAGCAGCTTGCCCTGGGGTCGCCTACGGTTGGTTCCATTCAAAACCTTTTGAGCGAATAAAATACCTCGCCCTATTAAATTCGGGCGGAAATTACGAGGCTAATATGTTAGTTGCAAAATCTTTGCAAAAAGATCTCGAGTGGTGGCGAGAAAAAATGTTCCTTTCAAGAAATTCTATCCGCAAAACTACTTATAGTTTAACGATTTTTTCGGACGCTTCTCTATCGGGATGGGGGGCTTTTTGCAGTGATGAAGTAATTTACGGTCATTGGTATGCAGAAGAAAAGTCGTCACACGTAAACCATCTTGAATTGTTAGCAGTTTTTAACGGACTAAAATTATTCGCAAATGAAGAAAGGATCTGTGAAATCATTTTGAAAGTTGATAATTCGACCGTGATAGCATATATCAATAAGATGGGAGGAACCAAATTTCCGACATTGAGTAGTCTGGCATACGATATTTGGTCGTGGTGCGAATAACGACAAATATGGATCTTCGCAACATACATGCCCTCGAGAGAAAACACAGAGGCCGATATA
The DNA here is from genome assembly GCA_963210295.1 of Ophion ellenae. NCBI lineage: Eukaryota > Metazoa > Arthropoda > Insecta > Hymenoptera > Ichneumonidae > Ophion > Ophion ellenae. Next base: position 3,885,618 of record OY723389.1, on the reverse strand, counting down.
GCATCTCGTGTCGAAAAACCTGACATAGAATGGGAATTATCCCCTTTAGGCTTTAAAACCATCACCGAACATTTCGGACACACGAAAATTGATTTATTTGCTTCTAGAGAAAATTCCAAATGCGAACATTTTTGCTCATGGCATAAAGACCCAGATGCATTTTGCATCGATGCCTTCACTCTCGATTGGAATTCTACACATTTCTATGCATTTCCTCCTTTTCCACTAATCCGCAAGACGCTTAGAAAAATTGAGAACGACCAAGCCCGTGGTATAGTAGTGATCACGAATTGATGTGCGCAACCCTGGTACCCACTACGGTTGTCACTGCTAGAAACACCTCCAATTAAGGGAAGGTTCAGCCTTGTTGGGCCAAAAAATGTTCGATTTTTCACCAATTTTTTATGCGAAAAGTATTAAATATAGAATGTTGATGTTTGGTATGTTGACTAAGCGGTCTTTAGTAAACATCAAAATATTTTTTAAAGTTTGACAAAACATGGTGGTGGGAGTGGGAGGCGCCACGTATGTCGGTGCGCGGGCGATGACATTCTTTGCTTGCGGAAGTCCTGGGTCCCGGGAAGGTGATCTGGAGCAAAAGAATCAAACATATTTTTACTTTGTACAATATTGTGTATAAGTTAACCTAGAATCAAGAAGAAAAATTGAAAAATAAAAAAATTGTGTGAATAGTTTTGAAAAATAGTGCTTTATGAAGGTTGACCGTTCGATTTTTTAAATATTTTACATCCAGTAAGCTTCTTTCTCGTGATCTTCTTGAGTGAGACTTGTCAAGGCAGTCGCACATCAAATTCCAAACGTAATCAGCCATGATGTGTATGTTCCATCTTCCCTGATACCTGAAGCGTTCTCCTTGCTCTTCACTGAAGGAGACAAGATTTTGTGTAAATTTATCTCATGTCAATCCTTTTTTTCTACACCGTAATAAGAAAAAAGCACTTTTCACGAAATCTGTAATCGTTTTTCTAAATTCTTGAATAACATACTCGCCGCGTATATAACAAAATGTATTAGTCACCATATTACGGAATCAACTTATAAGAGCAAACAATTTTTAAAAAATCTTTAAATTAATTGCTAACGGACATAACTATGAAACTAAAATTCATTTGAAAATTCTGGGTAGTAACTTGAGGTATAAGATGGTATAGGTCTCACCAGTGGTCACTTGACAAAAAATCATACCAATTTTGCAAGCACCAAGAATATTTTTTTCCATTGATTCGTGTTTTTATTTGCATTTATGCGCATACGCGATTTTATTTCAAGATTTTCTGCGATGTAGACTGAAAAATTTTGCAAACGTTTTCCGCCATAAATGATTCCCTTTCCTTCTTGGCAAAATTTCGATTATGTTGCAGTTGCTATTATTCAAATGTAATAAAACAAATGTATAGGGCTCACTTTTTTTTAGAAAATGTGCCGATTTACATGATGAAAATTAGATCGTTGTTACTCCTTATTAAAGTTCTACGATCTGGATCGGCAACGTATAGGACAAAGGGTCCTCCGAGGTCATTTACGTTTGCCATAGAAATGGGTGCATGTGTATTTTCGACACGCGAGTCCCGTGTAGTGAATTACAATAAAAGTGACGCTTCGCCGAGGAGTACTGCCCTACCCAAACATCCCATTGCTTATAGACCGAGGGGGAGAAAAAAGTGCCACGCTATCGTCCAACACATATCGTACTTCTAACCAGAACTCCCGTTGGAACCGTCAGCGTATAGAGTCGCATGACGTCACACGGATTATACACTGAAGGGTCAGGGTTCGCCATGAGGTCATTCAGGGCTGTCGGAACGCAGTCAGGCGGACGTGGCTCGTATCGCCGATCAAGCCTTCAACCAAACTTTCATTACACAAGTCGACAAATAAAATTCTTGGTACCGGCAAATTATGAAAGGTTTTTTTTGTTAACTGACTACTGGTGAGACCTACACCAACCTGTAGTTCCAGTTACTACACAGGGTTTTCTAATGAATTTTAATTTCATAGTAAGTGTCGTTAGCAGTTCCATGAAGAAATTTTTCTTTTTTTTTTGCTGTTATCAATTCAGGTTGTTATGGGGTTAAGTCAACATGTTACCACCTAGCTGAATTTTTTTCTGGACTTTTATAACTTCTTTGCTGATCACCCCGCCCAGTTTGGATACGACCTGCAGGACCGTTTGTAGGAAAAATCGGTAACTCGACGTATTTTATGGGCTAATTACATTACGCTTATGGAAAACTCCCGATCATTTTTCAGTACATTATTATCTGCTAAGTGAATGTCACCACGGAGCTGAAAAAATAGGTGCGGTTCGACTAATTATCGGACTAGGCCCTTTGTACCGTGAAAATGAAGATTCACAGTACCGTTATAAAATTATTAATGTTTTTGATAGTGAATTTGTGCGAAAATCAAGCACACAAAATATTAGACTGTGCAATCATGGTAACGTCGTAGATGGCACAAATGCTACCTATCTTATCGGCATTCGGTAATTATGCCCGGGAACCTCAAACTACTCGGTCAGGATAATTAACAACGAACATTATTGGTACTTATTTTCTTAACTAATAATAATTGCTTAATATTAATTTGATAACTATGTTAAAAATTATACATTTCTAGAGATTTCTAGGCAAACAAAATAACGCGGATTTTTTTTCATACATAATTTTTTTTTTAGAATTTCGGAAAACTATTAAAGTTTTTGGTTTCTTCGAGATTATGGACAGCTTTAGTGCACACTTTTTCTTTCGAGCGGATTTTTTTGTACTCGGACCGGTATTCATTTTTGACAGCTCCTTGGGCCGAAATTGAGATTACGAATGGGGCGCATATGTCCCTAACTTCGCGACACTTCTGCCAACCTGGGCATTGTGATATACCACGATTTACGACGTTGCCAATTCGTTCCGCATTAATTGAGCGAGAAAAAATTATAGAAAATAATAATACAAAGTAATGAAAACACTTGTGGGTTTTTAACACTGGGATAACAATTAGCTCAACTCTCGGTGAACTCGGGATAACGGGATAATAGATTTGTGTTTTATTTAGCAAGTACAACGTTCGTCGCTGTCTTTTCTCTCCGTGCATCGGTAAGAACGTCTGAATCGACTTCTTTGTTACTTTTTGACCTTTCGCGATTGGACGAGAAGACCTCCTTATAGTTTGACCGAACTATACTTGTTTTCGCCGGTGACGCTTGCCGTGGCCGTTCGACTCCTTGCATTGCTCCGTCGGTAAACGTTTTAAGGTTGACGGTGCTTCAGGTGGCAGGACCGCCACATCCACTCCCCCCCCCAGTGACTGTGACGGAGTCATCGGGAAACGATACCTTCTTTTTTGCCTTTGGATATGTCTTTACAGGCTTGTCTATGGTCGGTCCCCATCGATGCGGTTCAACTTCGTCTTTATCGTCGCTTTTAGTTGAGCGACCCTCTTTGGTGCTATATGCTGGTTTCAGTCTGTCGACGGGCACAGTCATGGAGGCTAGATACCAGGAGGTTCAGCGGCAATGCAAAGGCGCTGAAAAAAGCGTCCCCGAAAATGTGTCGAAGTGATAGCGCTGGGGTGCAGCGGCACCTACATATATAGTAATATATTGGTCAACGAGGTGAAAGTGATCGGATGAGTTCCTAACCTCACGACAGACCGATCGTGACATCAAACGTCGAAATATCCGCCGATTCATAATTTCCTCATGACGGTTCGGAAAAAAAACGCAAAAGCGAGAAAATATCTCAAACTCAAACTCAAAATGGCCGCGATACAGCCCATCTAGAAAAACGTGTTTTTTGTACAAATAGCTTCACGGGAGAACGGTTATCTCATAAAATATAAGACCTGAAACAAAAACCAAAAAAATGACAATTTACATATTATTAGCTATGAGACTACCTAGAAATCTTCGTTCAAATTTTGAAAAAATATCGCACTTTAAAGGAAAGAAATCGATTTTTTGCCAAAAAAAGCAGTAAATTGTTTATAAAAAAAAAGTTTACATTTAATCAAAAAACCGCTACGTACTCCCATAGAGAATGTAATTATGAAGCTGCTACCAAAATTTCAAATCGATGCATGCAAAGGTGGTCGAGTAATTCGTCATCCGAGATTGAAAAAAGTGGTTTCGAAAAAAACGCGTTCAGTTGTACGAGCAACTGAGCGCGCGCTCCGAGGCGCTGCGGCCAAATCGATAATTGAACCTTTAAATTTAAAAAATCGCTACAGGACCAATTGCATATTGTTTTCATGACAGCAAAGTATATTTAGGCAAGAAAACGTCTTTTCAAAATCCTAGAGTGGTGTTATCCCTTAACACGAATGAGGGTTAGGTACATCATCTGTGATCTGTCTTAGATCGCACCCATGTTTAGCGTATGTCTATATACATATAGGTGCCGGAGCACCCCAGCGCCATCATTTCTCGTTCTCGTTTTGGGGACGAGTTGAAAGCTCTCGCTGAACATCCTGGTATCTAGGCTCCATGGGTACAGTTTTCTGTTGTCCCGCTACATCGATCACGAATCGCCTGTCATCAAGTCGTTTGACAACCGTGTATGACCCTGCGTAGGGCGGTTCGAGAGGCGGCTTTACGGCGTCGTTGCGAAGGTATACATGCGAGCATGGATAAATGCCTTTGAGGATGAACATCCGTGCCTTGTTGTGGTGAGCCGTTGCTGTAGGTTGCACTTCCCGAATCATTTTTCGAGATTTGTCGACAAATATTTTCGGGTCTGCTGGAAGCTGGTGATTTATGAAAATTCTCCGGGTATTAGTTCTGTCCAGGGGATTTGCAGGTTAATGCCGTTTTTAACGTCCGATGTCATCGTTCAATAAGGCCATTGGACGCAGGATGATACGCCGTTGTACGTATCCGTTTCGCCCCTATCAATTGAGATAACGATGAGAACAGTGAGTATTCAAATTGTCTACCTTGGTCTGTTGTAATCATTAGAGGGGTTTCGAATCGGCAGATCCAGTTGTTGCAGAATGTTTAGGCGACGGAGTCAGCCGTTATATTCTTCATCGGAATTGCCTCCGGCCATCGTGAAAAACGGTCCATTATTGTGTGGCAATATCGATATCCGTCTACAGTCGGAAGTTCGATAATATCCATGTTGATTTGCGAGAATCGGCCATCAGGTACGTCGATGTGATTCAGCTGCAAACAGTTGTGCCTGTGAATTTTTTACCGTTGACACGCTTCGCACATCCTGGACCATTCCAGCGCGTCCTTTTTTATTCTCGGCCAGATATATTTTTGCCTGATGATGCGGCACGTGCTTCTGCCGCTCGGGTGCGAGAGTCCGTGAACTGTGTTGAACGCTTTCCGACGTCGAGTCTTTGGTATGAACGGTTGCACTGTTCATTCCAATTTATTGCAATATATGTTCATGTCGGGCTTGACGGACAACAACTGCAGTAGCAGTGGTGTTTCTCTATCGAGGAGCTTCTGAAGTTCATCGTCGTTCGATTGCGCCTCCATTATCGTCTGGCCCGATAGGACTTTCCCCATGTCGATCATGTTTAGCGCTTCGATCCGAGACAATGCATCGGCGACTATGTTGTCTCCCCCTTTGATATGTTATCTCCGTGGGGAACTGGGATATGAAATCGAGTTGCCGGAGTATCCCCTGCGACGGCTTTTCCGATCGTTGCCGGAAAGCGTAGGTCAGTGGTTTGTGATCCGTTCTGATGACGAAGTGCCTCCCATCGAGGATATTGTGGAAAAATTGGATAGCTTCGTAAATCGCTAAGAGTTATCTGTCGTACGTGCTGTAATTCTTCTGCGCTGGGTTAAGCTTCTTGGAGGTGAATTCGACTGATGTTCACTCGTGTTCCTGGAGCTGTTCCAGAGTCACACCGATTGCCGTGTTTGACGCATTCGTTGTTAGCGCGAGTGGCGCGTTTGGTGACAGGTATCTCGTCAGTGTAGCCGTTGCGATGCTTTTTTTGCACTCGCTGAACGTCTCAGTTGTCTGAGTCCAAGGAAATCGGCTTTTGTCGTTTTTCTTGCTTGACTTTTTTAGGAACTCGTTTAATGGAGCCTGTACTTCTTCTGTGATTGGAATACAGCGTCGGAAGTAATTGATAAATCCCGAAAATCGTCGTAATTACATTATCGTTTCGAGTTGTGGATATTCAAGGATCGCTGTGACTTGATCGGTTGGCGGCTTGTACCCTTCTTTGCTGACCTCGTATGCTAGGAACGTGAGCACTGCTTTCCCCAGGATGCACTTGTCAAGGTTCAACGTCAATGCGTGATCGTGGAGTCTCTCGAATACGATTTTTCGTGTCGCCGGTGTTCTTCCGGACTTTTTGAGGCCACGAATACGTCGTCTATATAAATAACGACGAAGCCGATGTCCCTGAAAATCTAGTCCATGTACCGTTGGAACGTCTGAGACGCGTTACGCAGACCGAACGGCATCACCAGGAACTCGTAAGCCCTGAGAGGTGGGGTCATGGCTGTTTTCTCGATGCCGTCTTTTGCCATAGGTATCTGGTGATATGCTCTCGTGAGATCCAATTTTGAAAAGATGTTTTTCCCGTGAAGTCCTCAAAATAAGTCATGGCTGTGTCCTGTTGGGTATTGGTCTGGAAAAGTAATTGCATTTAGACCTCGGTAATCCCCGCACAGTCTCCATCCCCCGGCTGTCTTCGGTTGAAGGTGTACCGGACTGGCCCATGCACTCTTTGACGGACAAATCATCTTTCGCTCGAGTAAGAAATTAATTTCCTCACGGAGAGCCATCAGTTTTTCCCCGACCACTCTACGTGGACGTTGGGCAACCGGTGGACCCGTTGTTCGTATGTGGTGTTCGCCTTGGCTAGTAGCTTGCGGGCCGGTCAGTTTGGACGGTCTCGTGATGTCCACATACATTTTCAGCGCCCTGGTTGTTGACTGTAGATATTCCTTACACCGAAGCCTTTACCATGGTGCTAGCAGACGTAAGCAACGTATTCGGATCGAGGAGTCTTTTGTTTTTCGGGTCGATGAGTATTCCATAATAGGCGATGAGATCTGCGCCAATGATCGGTGACTGGACGTCAGCAATGATGAACGGGCATCGGAACTCGCGTCTCAATCCCAGATGGACGACCATAACTTTTTGCCCGTAAGTTTTTATCACCGTGTTGTTGGCTGCGTACAGGTTTTCTCCACAGCAAACGTGCTTTAGCCTCACCGCTCTGAGGGGCATTACCGTTACCGATGACCCTGAGTTGATGAGGAACGTGAAGTGAGTATTAGCGTCATGAATAGTGAGTTGATATTCAGGCGGTGTGGAATCATCGAGGTTTTTTCGCTGCCACTGAGTACCTGTACTGGTGACAGCTGCGCTAGTTTCCCTCGTTGGTCTTTGGTTTGAAACTGCATGGCAATATACATTTGTATGCCTCGGCACCGAATTTTCAGTGATAATAGCACATCGCAGTATTATAGGGATCGTTTGACTGGGATCGTCTCCGTGACCTGTCGTTCGACTTGTATTGTCTGCGTGAACTGTCGTACCGTTTGGCGTCTCCCGCCTCACCGTCCGCCGTAGTTCTAAGAAATTGAGCAAACATGTGTCGCAGCTCTTTGACTTCCTCCGAGAGTTTGGTGCAGTCTGCGCACCCGCGGCTGTTCCTCGTCGGTGCCGAACCTGTCGCTATCACTTGACAAGCATCGAGTGACAACCTTACAGGCTGTCACTCACGGATTTTGATAAGTCTCAGATGTGTTGTAGAGGGACCTACCCTGAGTACCTGAGTGAAGGGATTTTATACAACGCTCTTTAGTTTTCGAGAACAAAAGTTCGAAAGTTTAGCTCGTAGCTACTAGTAGCTACTATACCGGTACGGTTGCACCTTTGTCGAACCAGCGGGCGTGGCCCAGTGGGCAAGGTTCCCGGCTCTGACGCTCGAGGTCCAGGGTTCGAGTCCCGTGATGGCGTTTTTTTTCACAAAATATAAATAAATTCGATGGATGATGCAAAACCGTCTAATTATTTATTATTATTTAATTTATTCAGTTGATTTTTTTATTCATTTTTAAAAATGTTCACTTCCCATTTTTTTAAAAATTATTTATTATTATTTTATTTTTCACGCAGAAAAAAAGAGAAGAAGAAATTATAACATCTTTCACAAGAAACTGCAGTTTATTATTTTTCATTACAATATACAGGTCTTTCTTACTCGCTATCACTGTGGTCGCTTTTTACATCAGAACAATATTGCGGGTGGTATTTGTCGTAAAAGCAAGCAAAACACAAGACCAAAGAGCAATGCGCACATTGTATAAAAGCTATGGCCTTGCAGGCGCACGGAGTTTTGAGCACCGTTATTGGAAAGCATACTTGATTGACATTTAAAAACAGCGGTCTTTCCTCAATTAACTTCGATGCAAACCACGCATATTTAATCATCCGCGCGAAAGCAGGTGCGCAATTGATGAAGAATCAAAGAATGAATTTGTATGGAATCTTCCCTTGACGCAATTTCTCTGTTATTTTTTTAAAAATCGGGAGCATTTTGTATTTGTTTTGTGAAAATTTTCAGTTACCGGTAAAAATATACATCGCACAGTTGGCAAATCGGCGTGCACTTCGGCGGTTTAACTTTAATACTGCATGTACATGCCGTCTTCTCGTCTACAACGATGTGATCGTAAAGCGTTTCATCAGCGCCGATGATTAAATATGCGTGGTTTGCTCAGGTACTGTAAGGTCCCCTTGCGAGATGTGCACACTGCGTCAAGGACTCGATCGGCCATTTCAGCGAGTGTATAGAGACCGATGTTTGCTGACATGACGAACATGAGGCGGATAAGTAGCGGCATTCAGTTGAGCCACAACGAGTGTAGCACGTCATCGCCTACCTCCCCCCAGCGGCCGGATCCTTCATTTGTCGTAGCAGCTGCCAGGGCTTTTTATTGTCCAAGCTGAACTCGTTTAGCAATTTCGATAATTGCTTTTATCTCGATTTTGCGAATCGTTGAATGATAGAGTTTTTAAGATTGTTGTACTTATCTCGGTCTGGCGGGCTTAGCACCACGTCGGTTATCTCGTCGATGGTGCCAACGTCGAGGGCTTTTAGGAATGTGATGTACTTTGCCTCTTTGCTGCTGACCCTTGAGGCAGCCCCCAGGGGCAGTTCCGCCACTCGGTGGTGGGTTGTACGGGCACTGGCGAACCCGGGGTACCCGAGCCAACCATACCGTAGACCTGGGTAGCGTCGCAACGACACACCGGCGCCTGGCGAGCGGTGTTTGCATGCTTGCATGCGGCACTGCGAGTCGGACACTGGTGGTATGAATCCTGGTGGCCCAGGAGCGGGGGCCTCGGCTTAGCCGCCCGGGCTGTGAGGAGCATAACCTCTATAAGAATCCCTAACCCCAGGCTTTGGCGGACGGTCCTTGGCTGGGGGGTTGGCCCAGTCTTGAGCTCCGCCAACTCTGGGGCACCTGGAGAACCCCGGCAGTATAAATCCCCTTACCCGTCCATGGCAGCGCTGGCACGGGTAGACAACTTTTTCCGACCAAATCGTGGGAACAAAATTGGTAAGAATACATGCAAAACAAAACAAACCGAGATGGAAAAGGTAACGGAACCTGGCATTATAACACGGACCGATAGCGTGGCGTCTATCGCTTCTGAGGGAGGACGCTCCCAAGGAAGCGTGAAGCGTCCACGCGAACAGCTGCATTTTGGCAGCGACAACTCGGCGGAATCCTCCGGACGCGGTGGAGCTCCAAAGAGCTCTGTCAAAAAAAAGAGGCAGGAGAGCTGGATCGAGGGCCAGTCTCACCAACCGACGGCTGATACCGCACAGCCGAAGGACCGGCAGCTAACTGAGGAGGAGATTGCAGAAGAGGAAGCCATGGACGAGGACATAGCTGTATGGCTCGATCAGCAGAGAACAAAGCTGGAAAAGATAATGTTCAATGAGAGTAATCGGATCCCAAAGGCGACTATCAAGAGGCTCCTGAACCGTATGCCCGCGTTCGGGTTCAAGGTGCGTGACGAGCTTACACTCAAAGAAAAGTTTTACCGACATTGGGATGTTGCTGAGGCAGAGCGCAGTGGCTTCGCGAAGCAACTCGCTCTTTCCGAGAGGAGCCGTAATGCAAAGGAGAACGAGTGCGAGGAGCTCAGGAAGAGACTCGACGAAAGGAACAAGGAGAACGAGGATTTCGCGCCAGACGTACGCGTCCGTCGCGAAAAACAGAGGTGATTGCTCGTTTGGCGGGGCTCCGGCCCCGTCACTCGGGCAAATCACGTTAAGGCGAAATACGTGTTTGGCGATGGTCATCCAGCCGCAAGAGCCGGATGACAGAGGAAATGAGGAGATTAGAGCTGCACTTAAAAAGGGCCTTGCAGCTGTGAGGACACAGCTAAAGGTCGTGTCGATGAGACAGACACGAGCGAAGGGGATCGTCCTCAGCGTTGCCTCGAAAGAGGACATCGGGCTTATTAAAAATACCGACCTTGGTGGTGTGAAGCTTCGGGCAGAAGAGCCCAAGAAGCTGCGGCCGGCGCTCGTGATTTGCGACGTCGAGCCGGACACAAGAGAAAGCGAAATAAAGGCTGACCTGATCTCAAAAAATGTTGAGACAGCGACGCCGGAACACACTGAAAAACTGGTGAAGGAGGTAGTGGTGCGACACGCCTACTACAACGTCAGGAAAAAGAAGAATTGGGTTGTTGAGATGCCAGCTGAGGAGCTGGAACATCTCCTATACCTTGAGTGGAGCACTCACCGAGTCTCTGAGTATCTTAACATCACCAGGTGCTTCAAGTGCCTGGCATTTGGGCACCTTGCGGCGAAATGTGATGCTCCGAATCCACTCTGCGAGACCTGGGGCAGCTCGGAACACATGAATGAGAAGTGTCCGAATTCCAAGGCGCTGAAGTGCGCGAACTGCGTGCGGTGCAGTAGAAAAGAGACAAACCACCACGTGAAGAGCCGAGCCTGCCCCGAGTATGTGCGCCAAGTGGCGTTCTACCGGAGCATGCTAGAGACTTAATTGCCGACGGGTAAGCGCGAAGGACCGCATGTAAAACGTAAGAAGTGCTACGTTAGTGCTTCGGGTCGCCTACGAGCGACGGGTTGTCTTGCCTTTAAGCCCATTTTAAGATATTTAAGACATTAAAGTGAAAAAATAATATATGCTGGGAAGTAGAGGGTCCGCCTCCTCGGGGCAGGGTCGGAAACCCCGACTCTCACGGGTCGGCGGGCCAAGAGACCCTAAAGAAAACATAACGCCATTTTAAACCATTTCTAAATAAAGCTTTAATACTTCGAAGTGCATCGAGGTGGGTAATGAGCACACGCCCGGGTACCACAATTTAAACGGGACAAAAAAATGACCCTTGAGGCCAGCCCCGGATGTACGATTTTTCCGAGCCGAGGTGAAAACTTGACATTGGCGCCCCTCCCCTCCAGCATTTGAGATTAAGGGGGGAAATCTCTTTAGACGCCCAAAAATGAGTCATTTTTCATACATTTTTTTAAAGATGATGAAATGGTCGCATCATTTTAAAATTTTGACATTATCTTATTACAACTGTAAAAGTGTTGATTTTTATTTATTTTTTAAACAAAATAAAATGACGGCGTTCTAAGGTATTCCTTTAGGCGTCTTTTGAAAAACTGCTCATGTTATAGCTCAAAAAGTTATTGATCGATCTGGCTGAAATTTCGGGAGGTTTCTCAGTATAACATTATTGGAAGAATATACCTATAAAAATATTTTCAAAAGTATAAAATTTAAAAAAAAGTAGGCTTTGTAATGGAATTTTCATATTTTTTTACCATTTTCTCGAAAATTTTTGCCCCTAAAAGGTAATTTATTTTCGCGATAACCTTAACATTTTAGGTATATCCTTCCAATAATCTTAACGTGAGAGACCTGCCAAAATTTCAGTCAGATCGATCGATAACTCGTTGAGCTATAACATGAGCAGTTTTTCAAAATACACCTAAAGGAATACCTCATAAAAGTTCGTCTCATAGGCACTTTTGTTTTCGATGGCTAGGATCACGAGGCCATTGAAACTCACTAAAGCGCCCTGGATGCTAGGCGCTTCAGTGAAGCAAGCTTTTTTCAAACACAAGAATTTGGCGCCCCCTGAAATTGAGCTCAATAAACTTAGCCGGCAACTATGAAAATATCGAATTCTTTTCCATGCCAATCGATTGTTAGTGTTTGTTAGACAAAATCCAGCGTTAGTTAGACTTTATTTGTTTATTAATACGAAAAACAAATTTCATGTCAAAGTTTGCCGCAGGAAAATGCTTTTCTACACTCAGAAAAACGTTTGGTAATACCAACTATGTATATTTAGTTGAAACAATTTTGCTTGGAGCAACCTAATTTTACTCGCTTGAAATACAACTCGATTCAAGTGACAAAGCCAGTTTAGTTGAAACAGCCAAATTATCATGTTAAAATAGCAATATCTCCCTGGCCATATAATAGGTTGGATTAACTACATCGGAATTCATACAAGTAATCCGCGTGTTATTTGAACTTTATATTTGGTCGTTATATTGGCCAATAAACTACATTTTCCAACTGAATTAATTATTATGCATAAAGCGAATGATGGTTGGTTGTACAATTGAATAAGTTAATTGAAACAAATGATTTAATTAAAATTACTTCGAGGTAAGACCGTGTTTTCTTTTTTCTACGATGTGCATATTTTTCAGCTATTGATTGCTATTGCTACTTGAGTTCTTGTGGATGCATTCGATCACTTTTTTCCCGGCACGATTTCTAGATAACGACTTTATTTGGCAAATCCGACTACGGGCGCGCTCTGTTCGATCGCTGTGAGCGATTAGTTACCCAGCTAACCACGTACCGCAAATGTACCGCTCATGTGGAGTGCGCCGTACCGGTACTGTTGCCACCTCATATGTGCGTACGGTACTGGTACATTACCGGTACGCCGTACGGTACGCTGAACCGCCAGTTTACTAGTACGGTACCGGTACAGTATCGCCACCGTGGAGCCACCGTGCACTGCAGTACGGTGTAACTCCACGGTAGCGATACCGTGGAAGTACGACGCTGCTATCCCGTACCCGTACATTACAGTACTCGTACATTACCGGTAATGTAGGGCACGGCGTACTCCACATTTGCGGTATGCTGTACTAATGGTACGCTTGGTTAACTGGATAGTAGTTTCAGATGCATGCACGAACAGCGCTACGATCGCTCTTTCGACTCCCGGCTGTTCACGTCTTCTTTTCTGGCTGTGACGTGCATCTCCCCTGTGAGCGTGCAGAAAACTACAATATTCATTGTGATAAGTTTTGTGAGACGATTTACATCGAAAACATAAAAATGTGCGAAGTAGATGACATCTCGATAGATTGGGGACTTTAATAGTTTGTTTCTACATTTCGAGGACAGTGTACGATCGTAATTTCTTTTTGTCCGCCATTGTTGTCACGCTGCGTGCTATCCTTCGAGAAAAACATTGTACGGCGTCTCTCGGGTGTTGATAGTAAATTTAGTGGAAGCCGGTGAGTTCCATTCAACGTTGCGTGTTCCCCAAGTGCATAAGTATTGAAGGATTGCTAGGGGAATCGTGATTGAGATTTTTTTGCGGGCACGAGCCATTGTTCTCGCGTAATTTCAGATATCCATTAAATTCGGTAAATCCAACCACGTGGACACTCGGTTTAAGCCGCTAATAGTTCGTCGCAACCACGCTGTAGTCTGAGACCTGGCGTTGCGTAAAGCAAAAAGACTTGTTTGCGCCAATTCCACTTCGAGAACACACAAAATCTGATGGTTTCCGTTATGTGGCCTGCAGATAAATTCTCGATACATCAGAAAAAAATATTATTTATCTGTACACATTATTTTAATTGATTTCACTTTTGTTTTTTTTTCGACACGCAGATTGCTTTTAAGTTTAACTATGTAATTTTCTCCGAGCGCTTTGTAAATTATCTTACGATTGATACCGTACAGTCGTACATCGACGTAGATTAATCAATAAAAGTTGTTTCTGTATTATCGCAATATTCTTAATATGTACTTTAATAAACCGGCATTATTGAAAAATTACTAATCATCTTGTCTCATAATTTAGCGGATCTATTTACCTTATTGTCTTCGTCTTCCATTTGTATTTATAATTCATCGTAGGGAGAATATTTTCTTCGATGATTTATATTCCATTGATTTTCTACCAATTCAATGTATACGTTGCATATGCTCACATCGAAATTTTATTAGAATAACTCGATGTTTATTTGGTTCATATTAAGCTGATGCTCGATCTGCCATTTATTCGATTGGTGTAAAACCAATTTTTATTGGACTTAGTGTATGCAGCTTCAACTATGTTATATCAGTTGTCAGAACCTACTCCGTCATTCAGGGCACATATAGTGGGATCGACTATAGCAGCGTTGGGGGGTTTTCTTTTAAAATATATCTTCAGTGGTACGGACTGAACATGAACTTTTATCAAAAATATTATGTATCGACTGAAATATGCTCTGCAACTCATTCAATGCACACATGTTTCATTCTACTGTATATGTTTTTCGTTGAACTATATATTTTGACAATGCTTTTAAGGGAGACATTACCGACCCAACCGTTCAGTATGTTCAAATAAAGTTTGGGTTCAAGACACCGGAATTATCATTGAAAGTACTCTGTGCGTTTTTGGATCAAGAAGAAGTTTGGTTGCCGGAAATAAATATATATTTGTAATTCAACCAAATCTCGCAGTCGATCCAATCGTTCATATCGTTCGCCACCCACAACTGCAGGATTTGGTTGATTCAAACAATTTTTTTTTGACGGTACCAAACGTTTTTCTGAGTGTAATGATTTCGAACTTTTCTTCGTAACCAATCATTTGTTAGTCGTTTGTTAATAATTGTTAGTCGATTGTTATCGTTTGTTAGAGCTTAATTTTGCTTTTCGAAATCATGCTTTTCTAATGATTTCGAACTTTTCTTCGTAACCAACCGTTTGTTAGTGATTGGTAGTCGATTTTTATCGTTTGTTAGAGCTTAATTTTGACTTTATCGTTAAAAAACTTTTTATTCCCATAGCACGCTGCAAGCCATGTGAAGTTGGCAGCATTGCCACGACAACTGAGCACGGCTTTGCCCATGTAACTCCTCAATTTCAGCAAAATGCTGATTATTTCAATCCTACTCGATTGTTAGACGTTTGTTAGTGTTTGCTAGATAAAATTCAGTGTTTGTTAGACTTTATTTATTTAATAATACGAAAAACAAATTTCATGTCAAACTAAGCCGCGGGAAAATGGTTTTCTAATGATTTCGAATTTATCTTCCTAACCAATCGTTTGTTAGTCGATTTTTATCGTTTGTTAGAGTTTAATTTTGACTTTGTCGTTAAAAAACTTTTCATTCCCATAGCACGCTGCAAGCCACGTGAAGTTGGCAGCATTGCCACGACAACTGAGCACGGCTTTGCCCATGTAACTCCTCGATTTCAGCAAAATGCTGATTATTTCAATCCTACTCGATTGTTAGTCGTTTGTTAGTGACTGCTAGATAAAATTCAGTGTTTGTTAGACTTTATTTATTTAATAATACGAAAAACAAATTTCATGTCAAACTTAGCCGCGGGAAAATGGTTTTGTGACGATTTCGAACTTTTCTTCGTAGCTAATCGATTGTTATCGTTTAGTGTTTCATAATCGATTATTATCGTTTGTTAGAGCTTAATTTTTATTTTATCGTTGAAAAACTTTTCATCCCTATAGTACGCTGCGATGAAATTGATGAAACGATGAAAATCGACTAACAAACACTAAAAAACGACTAACAATCAATTGGTTGCGAAGAAAAGTTCAAAATCATTAGAAAAGCATTTTCCTGCGGCCAACTTTGTGATGACATTTGTTTTTCGTATTGTTAAATAAATTATGTCTAACAAACGTTGGATTTTGTCTAACAAACACTAACAACCGATTAACAATCGAGGAGGATTGAAATAGTCAGCATTCTGCTGAAATTGAGCAGTTACATGGGCAAAGCCATGCCCAGCCGTCGTGGCAATGTTGCCAACTTCACGTCGCCCGCAGCGTACTATAGGGATGAAAAGTTTTTCAACGACAAACTTTAAATGAAGCTCTAACAAACGATGATTATCGATTGTGAATCACTAAACGACTAACAATCGATTGGTTAGGAAGATAAATTCGAAATCATTAGAAAACCATTTTCCCGCGGCTAAGTTTGACATGAAATTTGTTTTTCGTATTATTAAATAAATAAAGTCTAACAAACACTGTATTTTCTCTAGCAAACACTAACAAACGACTAACAATCGAGTAGGATTGAAATAATCAGAATTTTGCTGAAATTGAGGAGTTACATGGGCAAAGCCGTGCTCAGCCGTCGGGGCAATGCTGCCAACTTCACGTGGCTTGCAGCCAACTTTACGTGGCTTGCGGCGTGCTATGGAAATGGAAAGTTTTTTAACGATAAAGTCAAAATTAAGCTTTAACAAACGATAAAAATCGACTAACAATCACTAACAAACGACTAACAAACGATTGGTTACGAAGAAAAGTTCGAAATCATTAGAAAAGCATTTTCCTGCGGCTAACTTTGACATGAAATTTGTTTTTCGTATTATTAAATAAATAATGTCTAACAAACGCTGGATTTTGTCTAACGAACACTAACAATCGATTGGCATGGAAAAGAATTCGATATTTTCATAGTCGCCGGCTAAGTTTATTGAGCTCTGAAATTGCCGCCCGGGGCAGGTACCCCGGTGTGCCCCCCCTTAGATCCGGGGCTTCTTGAGGCAGCAAAATCCGATTCGACAATGTCGACGATGTCGAAAACCATACGTCTGGTCTTTCGCGACGAAATGGCGTCCGTTGGATTTTGCTGATGGCGGAGATCACGTTTTCGTTAAGAATGTCTGCTACGTTCCCCCGGATAATTTGCTAGTCTTCGTTTCTGTCCTCATTGCAGTCTCAAAAGTTATTGGCTTCGGCGCCCAAATTTTTTTTGGGTTGAGTATGCCGGCGTGCGCTGTGTCGACATGTCTTTTTTTGCGACGCCCCGAGAGTTCCTTTGTTTGTTGTAACCCGCATTTTTCACCGATTAACGCGGCGGGGTCACCAGTTTGTGGGTTTTCAACACTGGGATAATAATTAACTCAACTCTCGGTGAACTCGGGATAACAGGATAATATATTTGTTTTATTTAGCAAATACAACGTTCGTCACTATCTTTTCTCCACGTGCATCGGTAAGAACGTCCGAAGTGGGATGCTAGCTCTGAAGCGACTTCTTTGTTACTTTTTGGCATTTTGCGATTGAACGAGAAGACCTCCCTAAGGGTTAATACTTGTTTTCACCGGTGGTGCTTGGCGTGGCCGTTCGACTCCTTGAATCGCTCCGTCGGTTAACGTTTTGAGGTTGACGGTGTTTCAGGTGGCAGGACCGCCACACACTTAATGTAATCACGGAGGGTTCAAAAATGTATATTTTTACAAATAGATGTACAAAAATAGTTCGAATACGTACGTTTAGTATTACGATTATTTGAAAGCTAACAGTTGGTAACCGTCAATCGGCTCCATGCATAACATAGGGCGCCCCTCGTACTTCACCCCCGACGGCTAAACCCCATACAACCTTAATTCAGTGGCATGTCGCCGGCAGCAAAGCAAAGACGAACTAGTTCGAACTACACTAATACATTTTGTTATATATACGGAGAGTATGCTATTAAAAAATTTATAAAAACAATTACAGTTTTCCTGCAATGGGCTTTTTTTTCTTTTTCGGAATAGAAATAAAGGCTCGAGATAAATCCGCACAAAATCTTGTCTCCTTCAGTGAAGAGCAAGAAGAACACTTTCGACAAGAAATAAAAATCATCGAAGATAGGTATCAGGGAAGATGGGACGACACGTGATGGGTGATAACGTTTGGAGTTTCGTATGCGACTGCTTCGACAAGTCTCACTCAAGAAAATCACGAAAAAGAAGCTCACCTAATGCAAAAATATTTAAAAAACCTTAAATTTCTCAATACAATTAGATTTGATAAAAAAAATGGTATATTTCCGTGTTTTTACCTAGAATGTCAATATTAAGTGTTAAAATAGGATAAGTATAGAGATAAGTTCAGGAAAAATATACAGTTTTGCGAAGTCAAATCGGCTTTTGAGCTGTGTTATCAACTTCATTATAATTGTAATTTCTCACCAGAATTATTCTCATGAGAAATTATACCAGTGTGACACTTTCAAACAATCGATTTTTGTTGCCTTTTTCGACAGTTCATACTTTCAAGAATATCATTAGCATTTATATCAATATCATTTTATCTTGCAAAAATCGATAGTTACATTTTTGAACGCGTTTTTTCTTGAAATGAGATTTTTCAAATTTGCTGACGTAACTCAAAGAGCAATTATCCGATTTACTTGAACTTTGAACTGAGTACTCTTGAATATATTTACACTACAATGACGTAGGGTATTTTTGATTAGATGAAAATTGACGATTTTATAGACCATTTTAACGACCATTTTATAGGCAAGAAAACAGACTTTTTTTATAACTACGCCATTTTGTTAATTTTGATATTTTTCGAAAATCCTACATCATTGTACAGGAAATATCTTCCAGTTTAACGACATTTTTTCCTTTTCCGGTTTCAGCTACTTAATTGGCCGGAATCATGTTAGCAGTGGAGGAACTTTTTTTTTGCGCCTCCGAAGGCAGCGCATAGGTCGCTTGGGTCTCAATATTTTTCTATGAAAAAACTACGTAATATAGGTCAAATATAGCCAAATATATTCTTAATTTTGCAAAACATTTAATTGAGTACTTTTCTGCCAAAAAATTCTCGAAAATCACCCAAATTTTCAGCGTTCATACTGATGTAGCCCCTTAAAATTTCCTATAAAAAAACAACCAAATTTCACATTTCGAACTCTTCAAGGTTGGATCAAATGTGGTCATTTGTTTTTACGTACATGAACGTCTGGCGTTTTGGTTGCAAATGCGGATTATATGGGATGGATACCGGTATCGGCAAAAAATAGTTCTTATATTTCGGATATACAGCGTCGCGTGGAATGTTCTAGTTATTGGAAACAATACAATTTTTGGAGCGTTTTGAATTTTTTAAGTCTCGAGAGCGATACTAAATGTTGCATGATATGGGTTCTTCACAGGGGAACTTTTTTCTTTCGGTTACCGCGGAAGTACAGTTACAATGGTCCGAGATGACGAACCATTACATTTATAGAAAATGCCCAGACGTATGTGCATATGTGTGTACCGTTTTCTCTGGTTATGGTCTAATTTTCACAAACGTTGATATATTTGGATGAAAACATGGATATTGGCATGATGAAAGTGGGAAAATCCCCACAGAAGTAAGGGTACTAGGGGCAAGATGAATCGCAAGCCTGGCTACTAAAGAGTGTGTGCTGGACCAGTGCTCCCGTTAGCGATTGAAGGGGTGGCGAGGACTTATAATGAATCAGACTGAAAGTATGAACTGGGGCGGAAGCATGCGTCTCGAGTTAAAAATAATATCGATTTTTTGGCAAAATGATCTAATTTTTGGTAAACTTTACCATCGTTGTACTTGACTTAAGTTGCTGATATTGATGAGAGACAGGTAAGTAAACACAATGAACGTAAACTATCTTGCACCGCGTACGGGGTAATATGGAAAAACTGAAGATTTAATTAAAAATACATATTTTATGTTAACAATTAGAAAGACTGATTGATCAATTTTTGAAATTAAAAGATTAATGAATGTTGGTTAGTTTTGAAGAGTAATTAAAGTTGACTGATTCATATGTGTTGTTCTATTCGAACTTGACCTTAGCGTTCTCATCTTGCCCCTACTTCCCCTACTGTTCGAATCAAATTTGACAAGAACCGCTGATAAGGGTCCGGAGTTTATAAAATATCAAACTTTGATTCCGTAAAAAAAATTCAGTATACACTTCAAGTCACTCAAATTCTAAGCTATCGGGCTGAATTTTCGTTACATGAATAGAAGATCATTGATGAGTACTTAAAATTGAAATTGGCTACAAACACTTCGGGATTTAGATCTTTGAAGATTTTAGAATTTTTCGAAAATTTAGTACGCTGGGCTTTTCTCTAATCTCGAGATATCGGGCGTGTTTGTTTATCTCTATAGTGTTATGAAGACGGTATAGAAAAAAATTGTGTAGATTGGAAAGTGACACATTGCTTCCGGGTAATTTCATGCAGGCAAAACCGAAATTGTAAAAAAAGACTTCATCACGGCGAGAACGCAGGAAGCTGTGGGCATTCTGACGAACAAATTTGTCAGACTTCTGTAGGATGCTACAAGCATGTATGCGTCTAAAATGTCCACAGCTTTCTTATTAGTAAAATAAAAGATGAGATTTTCAATTTTTCCATTTTTTTTATTAGGAAATGTAACAACTACCGAATGTATAACAATTATTTCCTACAAGACATTTCGTTATTCGATAACTTAACATTCCTTACTTGATTCACGATCCTAAACTCGTGTCGATTTAGATCACCATCGTACTTGGGAGCTTGTAAATTAGCCTGTCGTCTCAAACACTATGCCCTTTTTACAGGGTAAATGTCTATGTCAATTGTATCTGTATTTAAGAAAGAATGGAGATTCGTGTACGTCTTCTTTGGTTTTTAAAATCTACGTCGACAATACCATACCGATACGCCAAAGCGAGAAATACGAGTTTCGCGTTGAAACATTCTTCAAAAATTTCTCATTCTTAATTAGTGCCACGGAAACACTATTACTTCTGAATAACTCATCGAAGATCTCTTTCAGGCCTGGAATTTCTCATAGGAAGCACTTTTTAACGACAATTTTGATAGACTAATATAAAGAAAATTTATATTGATTCGTTACCTTAAAGCACTTATCTAGAAATTCTATTTTTTTGTAAAAAAAAACTCGTATGCACAACATTTTCTAAAAATATATTCCACAAAAAGCACAGTAATATTTTTTTTATCAGACGATGAAGAGTATCAATTCAGCGGGAGGGCAAATGTGAAATTTATTAATTCTTTGGGGTGACTCTCATTTATATTAAATACTTAAATTAATCGGTAACATTCAGCACGTCTAATTAACAAAACAAAGTCTTCATTTCTATTTCTGAGTGTGTACTTCTAGACATTTGGGTATGAGTGTAAGAACAAAAAACAGTGGAGATCTCGTTTCTTCTCGCCATATGCTTCTTACTTCGGCAAATTCGAAGAATAAACTGTCGACGAAATATATATGTCGTTATAACGAGAGAAAGTTTGTATAAGTAGAAAAACAGTTCGTTCACCATCGCTTATCATTGATCAGGCAAACAATTTCCGATATCATTCATCGTCTTCATGATATGATTTTTTGATAAATTTTCATATTATAATCCTATTAAAAATACTTTAATCCTGTTCGATATAGCGCCGTTATACCCTTGGCCGTTATTTTTTGTTCGCTTTGAATCATTTTGGAGGACACTGTTTCGCGATGTATGTCTTCAGAGTAACGTGCACGTTGCCAATCCTATGAGTACTATACCAAACATGCATGTTATATCTCGCTTGATACTCGAATTTTTGGGTCCCGAACCAGGCAGACTACAACAAGTTCGCCATCTCAGTGACAACAGGGGAATCACGACGTGAAGAATATCTGGTATCATGAAGCCCAGATCGCGTACAACCTGTTGAAAAATCAATACTCTTTATCTTTAACTTTGGTAACAGTCTTTGAGAAATTCGTCCAGTTTAATCTTTTTTCTAGCATTTATTGCAGTATTTCAGAATGAACTGGCAAATTTTTGTTTTTAGTAGATTAATATTTGTTGCATTAGTTTGGAGCAATCATTTGAAACTTGAAGTTTACCCGTGCATTTGTGACATTATGAATTTGCAGCTGATGGTATATATCGTCAAATACAAAGTAGCTCGTGTGAAGACAGCCGTTTGGAGTACTCAAATTGTTAAAAATTGTCGTCAAGGGTTTCCAACTTATAACTACCAATGTCGCTATCTCATTGAGACAATAAAAAGATAGATAGTTAAGAGATGATGAAAATAAAGTCGAGATAATAAAAAAATAATAAAAAGGACCTAGTTCGGGCAGCATTTTAGTTATTTGAGTTAAGGAGTTAGGCTACTGTAAAAATGTTAAAAAATCGAAATTCCGTTGAAGCACTTCAAATCGAAGAGGATGGTCCAACATATGGTGCAGGAATCGCGGATTGAAGGTCAACCTAGGATTACAACGATAGAACTGGTAGTAAAACTTTAAACGCGTTTTTCTCAAAACGATGTTTTTCAAAACGGTGTACACGATTTATCGACATGTAACGAACGGATTTACTTGAAATTCGGTATACTTATTCAGTGTAATAGTAGTTTGGTTTTAACCGACCGTTTTTTTCTATTCAAAATTTGTTTTTGATGATTGAAACACGATAACAAATGAAAACTCGATAAAATCTCAGTCAATATTCTGTTCAAAGATCCTTCACGAGATTGTTTATAACTTCTTTAGTTATTAATATTTTTTTACGAAATTTGATACACAACTTTGTTTATGTACATACAAATAAATTCCTAAACGATTTGGGAATCACCTTACTTATTCCTTCAATTTTTTTTTTTTAATAACGCTTATTTATGTGTCATCACAGTAGCCTAACCCTAACCCGAAACATAAAGAATTTCGTCCAGTTTAATAGGTTTTTGCAGCATTTATTGCAGTCCTCCAGAATAAAAAGGCAAAGTTTGGTTTTTGATAGATCCATATGTTTTCCACATTAATTTGGAGTAATAATTGGAAAAGTGAAGTTTATCAGAGCACTTGTGACAATATACATTTGCAAATTATAGTCTATATCGTTAAATATACATAATTAAAAATCGTTGTCAAGGGTTTTTAATTTTCAACTATCAAAGTCGCTACGCATCAAGATAACAAAAAGATAGATATAGCGAGATATTAAAAAGGACCTAGTTATGTGTAGCTTTCCAGTTCTTTAATTGAATATCGATTTCTAAAATCGGGTATGTAATTGTAAATACAATGCCACAGGGCCAACGTTTACATCAACGCACAATACAAGAAAATAATACAGTTCGTACAGCGACTAAAAAAACCAAAATATCGATCGATCGCAATAAAAGTGGTCCACTAAAACATGTTTGCATCTTATTGGAAATAAAGGTTACATAATTGGAAAAAAAAGAATGGAATATAGCCAAGGATGGAAATAAAATTACCGAGGGGTGGCAAAAACTGGTATGCCGAAGTAACAAAGGTCAACGATCTTTTTACCTGATGAGCATATCCCTCGCCCCTCAGTACATTTCGAATGAACTGATCCCAACTGCCGGCGAATATGTGAATAACACCGATAGCGCTAATACCGAACATCTTTCTGTGAGTGACCACAGTCTTGGAGTCAGCAAGTTGAACAACGAGAACCGTCGATATTAATTCAGTGATGGAGAAGAACATCTGATGATACCACTGAGTGTAAAAATCGTCGTTCCAATAATTTATGTAGACCCACCAGGAGTAATAGTGCGAGAATATAGCACTGACAAAAAGTATAAACATTCCCAATCTCAGTCTAGCGTGAAACGCCAACCAGGTCAAATACTTTGATGTTTCATAAAATGCGACAACCCCAATAACTATGGTCACCCATATTTTCAGACTATTCATAGTGGCATTGAAGTACATGTGCTTGTAAGACGCTACGCCCGATTCATAGGATCCTAAAACACAAACACCCAATTTACGTTACACGCTACATCATTTTCAAATCGATAATTAGCTTTTTGTGTGTTGTCATCCGAAAACTAGTTTTTCAAATCATTCTCAGCGAGGATAGAGCGATTTTTCTTTCACAGGTACTTTCGGTCTTACTATTCCAAGCTTTATCGTATTGCACCATCTGTTTTCCACCTCACGGAGAAACAATGGCTTATACCAAAGAAAATTGCATTAATCGCTAATACTAGAGTAATCGATCAAGACAAGCCACTAACAAGTTTACTAATTACTTTCCTTTGGTGTTTGAGGGTTCGCTACTTTTAATCAAAAGAAAATACACATAATGAAAAGTGACATAACAAGAAAGACACAGAATGTTTCAAATGTTTCTACGAGTTTGCCTCTGCTTCCATGATAGAAAAAGTCCGTCAGAGCTGGAAGAAAGTGACGAAAGGGCCGCAGTATGGAACGGTACAATGCTAGTTGCTTCATCGTTTTCATTTTTGCAAATTTTTGTCATGGTGTCCAAAATGAAAATAATCTTGTGTGTGCGCAGTGAGAAAAATTATGCAGAGTATATATTGAGGATCGTAAACGAAGTAGGTCACTGTTGCAAAATAGAAGGCCACATTTATTGTTTATCATGTAAAATCATATGGGAATAAATTATTTTAATGAGACAGAAGTTTGCATCGTTGGAATGCGATGACGATGACGTTTTCCCGAATCGCTTAAATATTTTTGGCTACATGTTGCCGACAAAAATTGCTCAATCATTTTTTAAGATACTTATCTAGAGATTGACGATATTAAGGAAGTGGAATGAGGGGGAAGACCTTGAATGGAATCTACAATAATAGAGATCGACAATATTGATCTGCAAAAACAAGATTTCAAACAATAATAAAAATCAGAAGATTAGAATACAAAAGGAACTTTCGTTGCATTCCGACTATACAAACTTCGACACGATTTCTTTTAAACGCGATAAAAGGTGGGGAATTCCTCACCTTTGAAAACTGTGTCCCAACAGGAGCAAGAACAATACTGTCGATCCACATCACGAGCAAAGTCTTGCCAGAAATGAAAGAGAAACAGTATGTGCAAAGGTGGTACGGCAAGAGGTGCCAGTATCCCGACAAATTTCGAGCCGCAATTTGCGATATTTGAGCACAAAGTGTGCCTCACCATACGGTACACCATCTCGGGAATAGATCGCCTCGCGATTCTTGTGAAATTCGAAACGCCGATGAATTTCGTTAAAACTATTTATATGGCAAATTTATTAAAAAATATACATCAAATACACTTTTCGTTGGCAATGATTTCACTTTTGAGAGATAAGGCATCAAATGTTGTTATAAAAAGAAGCGAATAGATATGTGAGGTGCATGGCGGAACTCTGGCATACTGTACGAAAGTTCGCACAAATATTGCCGCTTTTTTTTCGTTAAACATTATTTATAGATCCATTTTAAAGCCCGGTGCCAGTTCGTGCACGAGGCGCCCAGGATTAGTCGCTCCCGAACCACGAACGTTGATGTCTAGCAGCAAAGAACAGATATTACATGGAACACCACGGCCCGTGTTAATATTTGGCAAACAAAATGTAGTTAGTATTTCCGCCGGTAGACTGCGCGGCGATGTATCGGTTATCACACTCAATGATAGAGATTCAAGACACGCCTCTCGTGGTTGTCTCTCTCTCGCGTATGCCTATCCGGCTATAGTGCTGTCCCGCTTGTATTAAGGCGTTACCCCCACTTGTAGCGCAAAAAAGGCCTTTTTCATCAA
The DNA here is from genome assembly GCA_963210295.1 of Ophion ellenae. Classification (NCBI taxonomy): domain Eukaryota; kingdom Metazoa; phylum Arthropoda; class Insecta; order Hymenoptera; family Ichneumonidae; genus Ophion; species Ophion ellenae. The sequence goes on along the minus strand of OY723389.1, from coordinate 3,859,999 downwards.
TTTTTTAAAAGAAAACTACAAAAGTTTTTTAATCGATCAATATACCATCTTAAAGAACACATCTTGAAGAAATTTCAGTAATTTTTTTATTGAAAAATATTACATTGTTTAGTGGCAAATGGCCGTCAATGAAATAATGTTTTTATATACACCGTTTGCGGTGACCAACATTGCGGCGAAGTGGACCATCTGAAAAAAAATGCGGATGTATTTAGTCAAATATAAGTATAAACTAGTCTTTAATCGAAGGATTTTAAAAAATATTCATTTTTCACAAAATGTCGGACAGTCAAAGTTAATGGTTCGATTTGAACGAAAAAACGGCCGTTTTTTGGCTATGAAACGGCCATTTTTTTTTTTCGAAAAAAAAAATCGAACGATTAAAGACTACATTTTTATGTATTAAAGAAGCCTGCAAAATTTCAAGAAGATCGGTTCATTAGTGTTCGAGTAATTTTGGTCACCGACTTCAGAAATGCCATTTTGAGAAAAACGCGTTTAAAGTTTCAATTTCAGTTTACACGAAGAAAATATTTTTTTTTGTAAACTTACATACAGTCATCTATTCCGGGCCCATACAGAAGTTCTTCCGCCGACGATGCCGCTTGCAAAACGGAAATTTGGTTTTGCCTTCGTCACATTCTTCCTTCACGAGTGCTCTCGGCCGCACGTCTCTCTGCCAGTGCAATCCGTGCTTCGTCCATTTTATCAGCGTATTCGTGCGCGTTGTGTCCACAGCTCACTCCGATTGAGTTCAAATAAAATAATAATGATTTTGAACCTTCGTTGAATAGTCCAACGGCAATATAAGCTGCTAAATTTACAACGATTGCTCCACTCGAGACGATTTTTGGGCTGATTTTCCAAATAAGTTGGTTGAAGCTTTCGTTGTTATTTTGATTGAAGCCACCGACGCATCTTTCGAGTAAAGTTTCCTTACTCAGATCGTTGTATATAGGTCTGATGGCATCCAATACATTTGATTGAAGTGGTTTGTAATCGTGTTGGAAAGCCCCGTTTCTCGCCTGAGCTCGTTGATACGAACACCACGATTCTTCACCGGTTGGACATCTCTCATGGTGTGGATTTGCATCGGTTGAACTGTAATGATCGAAGGTCGCCCATATTGCCTCATGCATATCGTGAACAGAAGCAGAATGGCGTCGAATAGCAAGTCCATAGTACACAGTGAGCTTGTCAATAAATTTTCCTGTCAGCTGTCCTTTACCACCAAGCTTTTTGTTTTTTTTTTTACTAAATTACGAAGGCGGGATCCCATACGCTTTTGGACGTGACCGATGCATTCTTTTTTTATAACTTCTACGTCGTCATAAGGATGAGAATTTACTAGCCCAGTGTACGTTTTCGAATCTCCGTCTCCAATATAGTAACGGTACAGGACATTATATTTTTCTATTGAACGCTTGAAGGTTTCGATAATGGAGTCCACCTCCATTTTCCCGAGGAGCCTTCGTGATTTGCACTGCAGTTATCTTCGTGTGTTTCGTACCATTCTTCGTATTCCGCATCATTTAGCTTATGTTTCCACGATTCATACATTTTACAATACGCACTTTTTACCACAAGATCAGGTACTTTTCCACTGTAGTAGCCTATGACTGATGTGACTCCGAACAACGACGTATATCCTCGCTTCCTCCAGGATCCATCTCCGGAAACTGTTAATTGAGGAGTTGCATCGCCTTCTGCATTAGGTGTATCTTCAATTTCTTCTCGTACGGCTTTTTTAAATATTACATCTGCACATGTTTTCACAGACTCATAAATACTTTTCAAAAGTATTGAATATGTAGTCTCGGTAAGAAACCTTGGCATGTCCATAAGTCCGCTAAATTTTTGTGCTCCAGCCAATCCTATGCCGAGAACTCGCATGGTGAATATAAATCGACGATTTATTTCATGCGAATGTTCCAAAAAAGGAGAATATGGTATCAAATTATCTGCACATGAGTCACATTTCACAACGATTTTGAAGCCTAGTCCTCTTGCACTTGCCGTTTCAAATGTAATATTTCCATTACACGTTTTGCACTTCACTAAATTTGAAATAGCAGCAAACACAACCCAAAAGTTCAAAATCCGATATTCAATATTAGGACTTTGATTCACAGTCATATCAATATTATTTTTCAGTTTCTTCGCAGACGTGCTGAAACTTTCAGTTTCCGTTTCGGCCACGAAAGTTTTCGTTGGGGTTAAAAACACCCTTCCTTTTTTTTGGTCGAGATTTCCGTAAATTATCACTGCTTCTTGTTTGTCGCGAACTTTTTTTTCGATCCATTTTTTAATGTAAAATGAATAAAAACTGCGCTTATAATATTATGAACGGCGGAATATACGTCTTATGTAGTCGAACTTTCGAGCTACACTGACGAGTTTAGACCATAACAGACAACGAAAATACGTTTTTATAAATTCCAGTCTATTATATGAACGTTGTGAATGCCAGGTATACGACCCTTTTCATCGAACACTGCATTGAAGGTCGGAGGGAGGGTCGAGCGCGCCAGACGGCAGACTAGCCGGTCGTTTACACAACGGATTCTTCTCTTTCAACGCCCATATCTCAGTCAATTTTGTTCGGATCGACTTGAAATTTTCGGGACATATTCTCAGATACTTATACTTCAAAAAAATGCAATAAAAAAAATCGATTTTTTCAAAATCGCAAGCGGGGGTAACCCCTTAATGGCCGACTGACCGACCAAGCATTGGGCGGTTTGGTAGGACACAGCGCATCATTTAGGCTGGGAATAGACGTCCGATTTTTTCTTTCCGACTATCGGAAGGTGCCATACATTTGTTTGAGCATGCAATACACATCCGATCCGACTATCGGAACTCGTATCCGACTATCGGATCGGATGTGTATTGCATGCTCAAACAAATGTATGGCACGAGTGCCTTCCGATAGTCGGATCGGATTGTCGGAAAGAAAAAATCGGACGTCTATTCCCAGCCTTAAACTCACGTTGCGATATTTCTGTTGCGGACGGCCGTATTTTGGGGGCCACACGGAGGGCCCTTCTGAATCAGTGATAAATTATAGTGGCGCCTAGTAAAAATAAGTCAATCAATTATTCTACCCAACAATAAGCTGGAATAAAAAACTGCGCAAATTTGGTAGATTCAGACGATTTTGCATTTTTCCTGAAAGGTCGCGGCTACGAAATTTTATCTTAAATATTATCTCTAAGCATTCGGTCCCCCCCATTTTTATTCTCGTTACGGGATAAACTTCCGAAAAGCTATTACACCCGATTCGGCCGAAACTTTGCACAGATGTTCCATTTAATATATAAAGACATCCCCTGAAGGGATTTTTGGCGCGTTCCAATAGTTCAGGAGAAATCGAATTTTAAAGTTTATATTTTAGCCCGCACGAGTATATTTATATCGCCCGCCACGGCTGATCGAAATCCCCACTCCTCCGACTTCACTGGTGGCTAGTGTGCCGCGTTTACCCCTGTAAGTATATCTGTATAACCTATACAATGCCAACCAAACCCAAACACACAAACACAAACAAATCCGAACAACCCCCCAAAAAAAACAATTAAAAACCCAAACAATTTCGATATCTCGTAAACTGTTGGAATACGCCAAAACCCCTTTAGGGGAGGTCTTTATATATTAAATGGAACATCTGTGCAAAATTTCAGCCAAATCGGGTGTAACAGCTTTGCGGAAGTTCACTCTCGTTAAGGAATCGTTAGATTTTTTCACACGCGTGAGCAGTTTATATCAGGCATCTAGAGTGTTTTAGTGTACAAATTATTAGATGGAAATGTGTCCAGCGTGTAATCTCCATAAAGCGCCGTACAAATAAGACGATTTTGAGCGTTGCAATTTTTCATTAAAAGTTCGGTAACTTGACTTGACATTTTACCAGCATACTGGGATGTATTTTTACTTGTTTATAGACGAAAATAAATTAATTGTTAGATATTCAGGTTCGTGAAAAGAATGCCTTAAGACGGGATATACATTGAAAACGATAAGAAAATGTATTCCTATTTTTAAGAACAATATTTTTATTAAAAGTACAACGCTTTTTTTTTAAATGTTGTGCGACAAAAATTGGCCGAGATATTTACGAGTAAAGTCCAACGGTGAGTAAACAATGCCACAGTAGTTTCGGCGTCCAAGCGAGCGCGCGCGAGGGTTCGGATCCACATTCGAGCATTCGGATTTGAACTTTCAATTTTTCATTTTGAAATTTGAGTCTTAAACGTTATCCAGTCGCCAAATAAAGTATTAAATAATAAATAAACATATTAAAAATTGTTATCCATTGTTTAATCAGACAATGGAGTAAGCAATTATTATCCATTGTTTACTCGAACAATGGAGTAAACAATTGTTATCCATTGTTTACTCGATCGGAAGATGTAAAGATCTAAAGATCTTTACATCTTCCGAGTTAACAATGGACAATATTGTCTACCATTTTTTATTTATTGATTAATACTTTATTTGGGTGACCGGATAAGGTTCCAAATTCAAATTTCAATATTCGAAATTGAAAGTTTGAACTTTCAATTTCAATTCCCATTAAATAAAAATCAAGAGGTTCCCAGGTAACAATTTTCAAAAAGTTGTCCAGAAGTCGGCTAAAAGGGTGCCAAATGTGCGCTCGGAAGTTATCTTGAAGTCAACAACCATCCAAAAAGATAACTGTTGGACACATGATAACTTATAGGTAACTTCCAAGCGGACATTTGGTACCCATTTGGACAACTAATAGACAACTATTTTGAAATTGCTACTTGGGCTGTTCCCAAGTTTTGTACAAAGCGCGCCAACATTTCGTAGTTTAAAGAAGAAAAGAATATAAAAGGGGAGTGACAATTAAAACAAAGGAATTTTTGTAATACTTCAATCTATCCTATATTCGCGAAAACAGAAAATATAAGTTTTAATGTAATTAACATTTTACATAAAATCGAAATATTTGCAATATCTAATATCGAACGATGTCATTCTCTTGTTTGCTGATTAGCAAATGGTAACCAATGAGACGGCATGTATATTGTACTATCTAAGAAGGCACTGCAGTGGCACCACGCAGCGCTTCTTCATGTGTCTAAATTGAAAGCGCCCTAATAAGCGTTATGAGTAAAAAAGAATCTCATTTGCTAGTGTGCTATTGGCTATCAGCGTACGGGTAGAATAAATTCTCAAATTTTGCATCATGATGAAATGATCGTACAATCTGCGAATGATAAAAATGTGCTATCGTACATCGTACGTAGGCATGAAATTATCGCATATGTACGATAATGATCGTGCGGTTCCTATCGCTGATGACTATGAGTAAGGACAACGAAATTGGACTTCGTCGGTGGGAATATCTCCAACGGTTGGGTTTTAGGTGGTCCGAAAGAGGATAGAGACGAAAGTGTCTATAAGACACCAGAGATCTTTATGCAAATCGAATGGGCGCAGAAAATTCGGGGGCCATCCAATCTTCTTACTCCATTTGCTTGGCGGTGTTGGACAACTGGCCGCAAGCACGGTCTTACATACAGGCCTTGCAACTCAATAGAATTTTAGTGGTGGGGGTGATTCGCGTATTGAAGCCGTTTTTGGTGTCGCTAGTATCGAGGGATGTTGTTTTGATAGTGAGAACATAACCTGCGCATTCTGTGATCCCGAGTATATGGTTACCACCACCACGGTCTTACGCACAGGTCTGGAAACGAAGCCAGATTTCAATGAAGCCGTGAGGCAGCGTTGTAAGATCCACTTTTTCTTTCGCTCGCCGCCACATGCGTCGCTCCTATCGGAGGATACCTCCCACCCGCGGCCTTCTGTGATCTGACCCTCCCTCCCTTGCCTCATATTATTTTCGTGTTGTCATGTGGACGATAACCTCGGTCCGTGTGTTATGTCATGCTCTTAGTTTATTTCTTTCACGAACTCGAACATTTAACAATTGATTGATTTTCGTTTATAATCAAGTAAAAATATATCCACGTATACAGGAAAAATTGAAGCCAAGTTACCGAACTTTGAACGAGACATTACGACTCTAAAAAACGTCTTATTTAATAAGTGCGCAACTAAGTTTCTGGGTTTCTTTTACCAATAAAAAGAAAATTTCAAGACAAATACAAAAAATAGTTTATTCGAAGTATTGTCTCTCGCTATTTACACATTTTTGCCATCTCTCTGGCAATACATAAATACCGCGACGATAAAAAGACGCGTCTTTGGACGGAAACCATTCGTCCAACCAATTTTGTACCGCATCGTAATTGGCCCAGTGTAGCCTACCCAAGCCATGCGCCATCCCTAAGATTTTACCAAAACTACAGAACTACCTTAAGTATGTAGATCTGATTATTTTTAAGAATCTGACGGATTCCCATTCTTATATATACTTTTATAGCGACCGGAAATTGGGTGTTTGTATATCGTCTCGGAATTCCTTCACAAAAATACACAATTTTATTTTTTTTCTCTGTAATTAGGTCGATAACCGACCTTGAAATTTTACACAGACGATTATTAAAATATTTAGTGAAGTAAAAAAAATCGAATCTAAAAGTAGCAAAAGTTTCTACTCGCCCGTGAATAAATACTTTGATTTAAGTATAAATATTCTATGAAAAACACAGAACGCTCTTCGAAAAACTGGCAGCTTTCATTCGTGTTAAAAATCAAAACACGAGCTAAAATGTAGGCACATCCCTTGCAGAAAAAGATCAAGTGTAACTATTACCGATGAATCGATCGAAAACGCAAATCATATTTATGAGGAAAAAGGAGAAAAAGAAAAGTAGAAATGATGGCAATTTAATAATTCAACATGGCCGCCTATGTTTACTACATGGAAACTACATAAAGGAGCCCGAACCACGGTCTTACAGGTCTGGAAACTTCAGTGGAACGGGTAGAGGTAACTTATTGAAGAAAGTTGGTAGTTCACTAGTCGCCACTAGGTTCGTTGCAATCAAATTACCCGCTGCGGCGCGGCCAGGGGGGTCAGACAGAGACAGCACTAGTCGGCCATGCTTCCATCTGTATCTCTCTCCCACATTCAGGTTCGTTGCGCGGATATTTTTTATGAGTTCAAAACACTTTTGAAAGGATCAGGAAAAGGCGTTAGTCCTGTAAGTTTCGATTAATACAATCAACAAAAAATCTGATCCTAATCGTAATCAAATAAACAAACTTTCTAAATCCAAGCGAGCGTGATGAGCATATTCATACGATTTTGAAGCTGGCACATTGCATGTGAACTTGACGAAGTTGTTCCGTACTCGCCTCATACTCGCGTTGTTGTAGGTTTGAAAGCCACTTGTCTCAATTTTGTTTTCTACCATTTCTCATTCCCGTGTTTTTCATGCAATTTAATAAATGTACAAATGCAAAAAATTTTCTGATATTTTTTATTTTTGTACGTGCATTTTTTTCATATCAAGGTAAGCAGAATGAATACTTTACATTTTTTATGTTGCCCCTTCATGCGCCGTACGACGCACCACTTCACCATTTTGAAAGAATATGCTTTTAATTTATCGAAAACGTACTGTGTCCGAAACGCATAAAAAACTACAGTTATCAGCGACTCAGCGACGCTTGTTTTCAACCGCTCACTCCGTTGCTCGCCGTATTGAGATTATGTATGTCCAGGTTTGGGAACTGCAGCGACAACTAGCGGCCGCGCTGGGACCGAAATTTGCCACGCTAACTGATGCACCTGATGGCGGCAGCCAGCATTACAGTTTCCACAGAGATTAGTTGGGAGATGTACAACGCTCCCCTTTTCGGCGTACCTCGGAAATGGTGCTGAATGGCGGCGTCGAGTTCGGGAATATAATTTTGTGATCATCGCCTCTGTCGAGATTGCAGGTTCCCTAGTAGCCGCGTGAGTCCTGATCATCGCTCAAGTCGGTATCGTAGCTGCATGGACAAGAATGGGCAGCTCGGTGGAGGAAAAGTCTCCGCCCTTCGCAAATCGTGCTTACTCGCCAAGCGAACGGAGCGAGTAGTCCAGTCGAAATAGTATTTCACCTGGAATTAATTCCGGGGTTCGATTTTCTTTTTTCATACTTAGGGGGGGTGGTTGGTAGTGTAAATCTCGATTTTCGGGAAAATCCCCCCGGTGCGTTTGCCGCCATCTTGATATAAAGAAAGATTTTTTTTTGTTTTTCGAATATCTCGCTTATTTTCAACCTTAGAGTGAAAATGATGGTATTCAAAGTTGTGGGAAATGTAATTCTCCACAAGTTTGGTGATTATAAATTACACCCCTATTTTAATTATAACTCCTAAAATATTGAACCTAGGGTAAAAATGGTACAAACTAAGTTGAAGAAAACAAAATTTCCTACCCGATTATTTATTACCATTTTTACGATAATCTTGATAATAAACGAAATAACTAAACATAAAAAAAAAGTTCATCCCTAAATTAAGTATAAGTCTGAAAATATTGATTCGAGAGTAAAAATGCTAATAACCAAAGTTGAAGGAAATAAAATTGCCTACGTGATTATTTGTCATCATTTTTACAATAAACTTGATAATAAACGAGATAATTAACAAAAAAAAAGATTTACACTACCAACCACCCCCCCCCCCCCTGAGTATAAAAAAAGAAAATCGAAGCCCGGAATTAATTCCAGGTTAACCGAATTTTAGGCCTATCTCGACTGGACTAGAGGTTTTCCGTCCGATCGAGCTCGACATATATGTGTGGCCGTACTGCGGATTGGAATATGCATTAAATGAATTTCAAAGAGAAAAACATGTATCGAGATTATTGTTTTCTCTCGATCGCCTGTTTATGCCGAGTATGCAGGTTAAAAAAATTAACGACGAAACGCGTTGAAAAATAAAACGCCGAAACGACCGGGGAAGGTTCCAAAAGAAATGTTGAGCCTTTGCCGCGGTCGTTTCGGTGTTTTTTAAAACAGTAAACATCATGGATGAGCGTGTATCATAAATGTTTCTCTATCCTCAATGAGCATCGTGGCTGTGAGTTGGCAGCATAACGGATTAACGATGTTTGCGGTCCGGGTTCGATCCGTGGTGAATCGAATTTTTATCTATTCTTTTTCTTCATTTTACATTTACAAAATTTCGAACTTCCTCTCGCTTTAGCTACTTTCGCCTGTCCAGGCATTATTTATTATATTTAATTCATATATGTTTAATTTAAAAAAAGATATAGCTACCGGGGATTGAACCCACGTCGCCTACACTCAGAGCCCGCACGCTGATATCTCAACCGCGAGGCTCTTGTCACTGCAAACCTGCCTTACGTATACACACTTATCCAACCTATAAAAAAAAATTCGCTGCAGGACCAACTGCATATTGTTTTTATTCCCCTCAAAGTATTTTTGAAGCCAAAAAAAACGATCTTTCCAAATTCCTAGAGTGCTGTTATCCCTTAAAGAAAAGAAATAGATTTTTTGATCGTTCCAAATGTATGTAACCCCTTAAAGAGTTTAAAAGAATCTCGTACGTGTTAGCGAAAATCGACAGAAAATTATGAAACAACTCGTCCACGTCTATGTGGACGAGTTTTTTCGTCATGTACATCAATTTTGCCAGCGAAGTACACACGATTATTACAAAACATCGATTTTTGCAAAATTGGCACTATTTTGAAAATAAGTCCCATAGAACTGCCTTCATCTGTTTATAAAAACCGTAATTGTCAATGTTTAATCAAGTTTTTTAAGAAAAACGGCCTGTAAAAATTGAAAACCATTTTTCTTTGGTTCATATCATTCTTGGGCTGTTTATACGTATCAACCATATCATTTTTGGGATGTTTGGACACCATTTAAGCCATTTAAAAAAACGACACATTTTTTTTCCACAAGTATATATAAGGCCTTAATAATTAAATATTTCAATAAAATGTGAAACTTCTGGCCGAACTAGTTCATTATCGTTTGATTGTTTTGAAAAATGTTAATTATTTTAATAACGCGAACTTAGAACAAATAAGTAGATTCAAGTACTAAAGAATAATAAAACAAAATGTCGGCCGAGAGTTGAAGGACAAAATGTCGATTTCCATTCAACACATTGAGAAGATCTTAATAGAAAATGTATCAGGATCGTTAAAAGTACCAAATTATTCGGTCTGCTTCGTCACCTTAATCTATACTTATAATAAAGCAATAAAGTCTGTCTGTATATCTGTCTGTACGTCCTTGTGTCACTTGAAAACTACTGAACTGAATGAAAGGTGGTTTTCTGTGTTGTATAGCTCAAGGGGGTATCCCTCTCTGGAAACTACAAAAAATCGTTTTTCTGTTGCATATTGTTATAGTGTGAACTTTCAAGAATATTTGAAGACCAAGCGGACCCTGAAATTATACAAATTGATAAAGTTACACCTATTTCAGTGGAACAGTATGCGTCGGGTTTACCGCGACCTATCGAGTTTGAACGCGATTATCTCGAAACTCCATATCTTGACACGGCGGGATTGATATCTTGAGTAACTTTCACACTATTGACTTGAACTTGCACAGTTAGCGTTCAAACACGTTTTTGAGAAAATCGGTTAGTGTGACTTCATTTTATACCTTATCTGTTTGGTAATGGGCTTAAATTATAGCCAGATTATCTAGCTATATGATAGCATTATTGATTTTCCGTCTAATATGCCCTGAACTTAGGTAGAAGCTATTTAGAAACTCTTGGAAAAAGTTTTATTTGACTCTGTGTCGGGGTTAATCGAAACGGTGCCTGGGGTTAGGTGAAACAGGTGTTTTCAGCTGATTGAACTGATGTTTCTACTAAACCCAGGTACTGTTAATTATGTGTATGAAGTGATCAAGTGTGTTTGTTGTAAATAAAATACTTTTTAAATTTAATTTATCGGTTTTATTGCTTTTCATTCCAGTTTTGGTATATCCAAAGGCATATTGAGCTGCTTCAATATTATTTTACTTATCTAGTTTTTATTTACTAAAGATAATCAGTCAGAGAATAGTTTTTGTTACTAGCGAGGTACTCAATGAGATCGACTTATTTAAAAACAACACTATTAAACGTTTTCATTTAATATTTATCGACTTCTAGGAAATCAACAAAGACCTTCTGGTCCGAACACTCAAAAATAAACATTATTTGGATTCACAATTATGGCACAAATAAATCAGATCGCCTGCTGTGCAAGCTTCGTGTGCCCACAGCCTGCACCCAGCCATCTCCTGGCCTGCTGTGGCCGTAACTTTCCACGCAAACTAGACAGAAGTATTTTTCAAATTCATCATCTGTGGAAAACTCTCCATTTTGACGTTTATTCTTGTTCTTGTTTTTTCTTTATTGTTTCCCCGAGGTTCTTTTTTTACTCTCTTAGCCTGTTTTCTGCGATCTTCCTCTTCAGTCTCTTTCCTTGTCTCTTCTTTTTCTGGAGTATCGGTGTATATCGTTGACATTCTCTCTTTCCTACACCTATTTAGCGTTTTCATATTTTTATTTTTATATATATTTTTTGGCATCTTCATATGCCTTTTTATAATTTTTCTTGGCATCTAAAACGGACGGTTTCTTGACATCTAAAAAAAACAAGATTTGGAAAACTTGCTTGCGAATTAAATGTTTGTTTGGGGTCAATAGAAACACGTTTCAATTGACCCCGAACCGTTTGTTTCAACCACCCCCATACCCTCGCTTCAAATAATTTATCAAATAACAAAGAACCTAAATGTTGTAGGTAGGTGCTGACCACAATGAACTCACTAGGATATTCGTAGAAATGATGATTGTAAACAACGCTGAAGAAGAAAGAATAGTTTTAAACCAATACGCAAAATAATAGTAATAAAATAACTTACTTTTTGTGTCGAAAAAACGATGCACCCACATAAAATGTTCGACGCTCTCGGGGCGGCGGCGTGTACTAAGCCACAGGCTCCGATATGCAAAGCAATTCCTTCCCCCCTTGGGGCCCCAACGCTATCAATAACCATCCTCGAGTTATTCAACTTGTTTCATTTGACCCATGGTTCTATCGACCCCACCCTCCCTTAGTCATTTTCGGTTCACGATCGCATTCTTTAATTGGATAAACCATTTGTTAATAGCAATGACTTCAGCATGCTGTTTTTCAAGAGAAAAATTAGATTTCCTCGGGAGAAGCTGTCATTTTTCGTATTTTTCGACATTTCGAGAAGTGGATCGTGAACCCATAGTCAGTTGGATATATTTGAAGAAAAAATGTTGATTTCGTTTCAGATTACATTTGATCCTGATAAAGATGCTGGGAAAAAATTAATGTATTCCAACCAATGTGTTATTATAAGAAAAAAAATTATTCTGACCGTTCAAATTGGGCTCACAGAGAGGGATACTCCGTTAAAATGCCACGAAGGTAATGGTTTCATTTGAATCGTAAAGGTGCGGGTTTCATTTAAATCGAACGGGTATAAATAAGTTTTTTTTGCGATGCGACACATTCGGGTAACTGAAAGCGCAACGAACAAAGGCGAAGCGACACATTTGTGCAAATAAAATCATAAAATAGATCGCGATAGAATTGTCGCACGCTGATTTCTTAAGTACGAGGTTGTTCTAGGGTCACTGCGTGACCCCTCACAACGCTTAGGACAGCCTGCTTCTCGCCTGGTTAGTTCTATGTCGCCTGCTCTAGAGTAACCAACCGAGGAAATCTTTTTATTTTAACCGACGGGGAAGAAAGAAAAACGCGAAACTTATTGTATAATGAAATTTTGTGAGATAGATTAAATTTTAATTTTAGATAACTCATTTCAGAAAATAACATGTTATGCAAAATTCATGGGAGCAAAATTCATTTTAGTACTTTTTTATTTAGCAAAGTTAATATCGATCAATGTGATTTTCATTGAAATTGTCGTAAGTAAATAATCTATCTATACTTATAATAAAGATGTAAGGGACAAAAAGTCAGTATATATGGAAACATTTTTTTAAATAGCCAAGGTGAATTATCGAAAACTGTAGACCAGGTAGTCAGAATAACTATTTCAACCGGTAGGTACAGCGCGGGCGAAGCCGTGGGCAAAAGCTAGTTTTAAATACGAGCCTAAAAACGTTTATTGCATTTAGGTTAAAGTCTCGGACGACGAATGATTCTTTAACGTGTGTTTTCACATAAATTTTCTCGCACGACTACACCGCATCGTTGTAAATCTTGAATTGCCGAATTAAACGTCTTTGAAAAAAAAGGATTTGAAAAGCTGTTTTAAAAGAACCGAAAAAACTGGGGTTTTCATGCATTGTACTAGACGAGATTGTCTCACGCAAATCACCACTGTTGAAAACAGATACGTTACATACAGCACCGGTCAAGAGTTTTTGATTACTTTGAATAATTGCAAAATGTTCTATTACTTCGGATAATTTCAAAGTTATATTAGAATAATATGATTCCTTTTATTTATTATTTTAAGAAGATACCAGATAGATAGATTCTTTATTCCTCATCATACGACACTTTGCGCTTTTTATATCCCACTCACATGTGTAGATAGATGATCTTACATACAAGTCCTTATGCCTAATGCCTAATGCTACAATAAATACTGAGCTTCCACATCTTCCTTCTTACAAACTTTTTTTTTACAATGCCTCTTTTGTCACTCCAATGACTGTTAATTTAGTTTTAAAAACTATTTTCCGCAGTCTATTGCTCTCCCCTTGCTAGTTTACCGAATTCCCTTGCATAGTACTTAGCATGAAACAAGCCGTCATTTTTACGTAATTATTGAAGATGAAAGATTGAATGAAGATCGGTTTTTAAAAAGTGAGATCGTCAACGACCTTTAAATGTTTCTCATCGTATTTCCTCTAAATTTGGAAACAATTCATCAAGTGATTCTCGAGATATCATGTCCACCGACTTTCAAAACAGTGTTTCGAGAAAAACGCATTTAAGGTTGTTATGGCGCCAGGTCGAAATGCTACCACCAAGCTGACATTTTTTCTGAAGGTTTATAATCCCTTTCCTGATCATCCTGTGCAGTTTGGATACGATCAGCAGTACCCCTTTTTAGAGGAAGATTCTGAAACTGGACGTATCTCGTGGCCTAATTACAATTCGCTTATCGAAAACTCCCGATCATTTTTCAGTACATATATATGTATCAATCTGTATCAATATCTGTTAAGAAAATTCTACCAAGGAGCTAAAAAAATAGGTACGGTTCGACTAATTATCGGACTAACCCTTGGTACCGTTAAAATGATGATTGACACTTTTTTTGACCTTCATAAAAGTATTAGTGTTTTTAATAGAAAATTTGTGCAAAAATCGAGCACACAAATATTAGGATGTACGTAGTCGTAGACGGCACAAATGCCTTATCCATATTCCGTATTTTTGCCCGGAAATCTCAAACTATTTAGTCAGGATCATTAACAACGAAGATTATTGGTTCTTATTCTCTTAAATAATAACATCACTTAATATTTATTTGATATCTATGTTCAGAAATTATAATTTTCTAGAAACTTCTAGTCAAGAACAAAGTAATGCAACATTTTTTTCAAACATAACTTTTAAAAAAATATTTCGGGAAATTAGAGATTTGTTGATTTTTGCCAAATTATGGACAGTTTTAGTACACACTTTTTCTTTCCAGCGATTTTTTTATATTTTACTTGGACCGATTTTCCTTCTTGTGTCTCGTGTTAATTGAACGAGAAAAAGTTATAGGAAATAATTATACAAAATAATGGCAACATTTAATATAATCATCGATGGTTCGAAAATGCGTATTTCATCACCAGTTTTTTTTTGTATTAACTCGCTTCGCTTGTTGTCTGTTTGTTTGTTTGTCTGTTCGGTACAATTTTTGCAATCGATTTTTTTATTGTTATTGAACATCGACACCTGATGAACATATCTCTCGCCTTGGTAGTGAAGCACTTCGTCATGCTCAAACAAGAGCGATGGAGACTACCGTTTGTTTGTCTGTTCGGTACAAATTTTGCCATCGATTTTAAACTAACTTCCGGATGAGACTTGAAACTTTGAACATAGCTCAGATCTGGATGACAGACAAATAAACAGACAGGCGAGTCCGTCACAGAGACAGAAAAAGAGAAGAAATTGTGAGAAACATTAAGAAATAAAAAATTTAGTTTAGTGAAATCGAATAAAAAAATTATAATAAGAATATTAATAGTGAATAGTGCGTTAGTAACGATTTCTACGATTGTCAAGGAGACATCCCCCAACGCAAGCGACTAACAGTGGGGCCAAATCCCGAAAAGCTGGCTAAAACTCGAAAACGTTATAAATTTGGCTAAAAGTCAGTACTCGGGGGTCGCTGATTATGAATCCGAAGTCAAAATTTGGAATAAAAACAAAATGGCGGCTTTGACATGAACCACTTTTATAGAGAAAATACAAAATAGATACATATGTTGTATAATACGATAAAACATACAATCGATTTATTTAAAGTTCACGCATCGTCATCCGAAGAATAATTTGATTCACAATCACTTGATTCAATTTTTAAATCGTCGGATCTTCGCCGGAGAACTGCTTCTGGGAGCAACGACTTAAATTTTTTTCTAAGCAATTCGCGCAAACTCGAAATACATGGATCGGATATTAATAATAAGCGTGAAATAATGTCTTCCATTGTTTTGGCTCGGGAACACTTCCTTGCAAAATCTTCACGAAACTTTTAAATGTATTTATTAGTAGACTCTTGAGCGTCTTCAGACATTTGTCCTATCGGCAATACCGATAAGTTTGTCACTTTTGCGCCGTAAATCAATACCGAATTATGCGTGCCAGCATTATAAACTTTACCGTCTACCATGGTGAAAGCAAGTCGGAAAGAAACTCTTCTTTCTTTTCCATCTATGATCTTTTCGAAAGGGACAAGATTGTTCTCTTGCTGTTTAATATAATCCATTATCTCACGAGTGGTTTCAGGACTCTCGTGAAACAATTGGATCCTAATTGGTCTACAAAAGCGAGGAGATGACAGCCTCGGATTTTTCCATACAGCAAGTCTAGCATTTGTTTCTTGGTCGTCTAATACAAGCTGCAGTGGAACGATTGAGGTAAAAAAAGATTAGCATCGGACTTGCTTCCATCATCATTGGTGAACTTTTGCTTGTACGTACTTTCCCCAGAAGGGGCATCGCAGCCCTACTCACAAATTAAATTCAAGTTGCTAGCATTTTCAGGAGACAAACTTTTGACAACATCCATTCGTGTTAATAATATTCTATCAGCTGTGTCATTCAGCAAAGCCTGCAATTTTACCTCAGCACTACATTCATCGACAGAAATATCTGACTTAGGCGGATAACATTTGAGCTTGGCTTGATATGGCAATTTATACGGTGGAAATAAATTACAGCTGTTCTCTTTGCTTCCATTACGAAGCCCCTAACATTATGATTTCGATCATTTTCGTTCCACTATGAGCGACAGAGCAGCATCGGCAGATAAAGTCGTTTCTTGAGTCGCATCTATGGACTCCTTATACTTCTTAGCTTTAGATGGGCTCCCCAATCCCACATCACGGACAATTTTTGCAGCATCTGATTTGATGATCGAAGGCTCATTTGAGTCGCATACATCAATTCTTCCATACTATGTCTTGCGCGTAAATTTTCAGGCCTCCTTCGTTTTGTCCGGTCACTAGACTTTGCAAATTCTGAAGAAGGCCGACTCAAATTATGGGATTTTTCTGAAGATTTTTTTGTTTCTTCGACAGAAACACACACGCTTAACGATTAAGAATATTTTTGCAGAAATTTGCCTTTAGTTCTTAATGCTTGCTGCCACTTTTTATGCATGTCATGCAACAAGTTGCGGAGGACAGGTTTTGCATTGTCTGATAGAGAAAAGGGGAGTTACAATTTGGCAGACATGAAACTTTCGATCACTGCATATGTTTCAGTCGCTTTGTCATTCAAATGACCTTTCAATATTGAAAAAATGTCCTCTTGCCAGGCCACATGTTTCTCGTTCATCAGCGACAGATTCTAAAATTGTAAAATATAATATCTATATAGATGGAAAATATTCAACATCGTTACTATGATTTATTCCAAAATATTATTTTAAAAGAAAAAGAGGATATGTATAAAAGTGAATTGCGTATCATAGAACTCAATACAATGAAGACCGCAGATAAATTCAAGAGAGAGAGCAAAACATTCCGCGTCGTTAATGTACGAAATTCAGAAAACTATGTTTTACATTGCAAGAACTCGCACCAATAACACAATGGCAGCTAAAGGCAGCAAGTTTTGATTTTTTTTTCATTCTATAATAGTTTCATCTACACATACGATCGGTCAAGTCGCAGAACTCTATAGGACTTATAAGCTTTTCTCTATGTGTTAAAAATTTTCCGTTGTAATCTTCCGTTCATTTTCGAACAAATGATTCGTTTATTGTTATCGCATAAAGTATTATTATTAATTTTGTGTTACACAATGATTTTCTACTTACTGGCAGCTGCTGGCTCCATTAAAAAAAAATTGAAATCGATTCATTTTTAGAGATTTGGCATCCTCTTAAATATAGCGTTGAAATATTTGCTTACTGCACGACGATGCATGCACAAGTAAGGAGTGTAGGGAGTGGCTGTCGTTGAGAAAAATCACACAACAGTTCATATCATTTGCAGTGTAATAAAATTGTTAGTGACTTAAGTGAACTATTCGTGCGTCAATTAACTATTACATGCGCCCCACGTTTTACGTTTTAAATCTTACAAGTTTTTTTTATAGCTATTAAAAATTCAAAATCACAATTTTTTAGGACAATCTGTATGCGGTTAGGAATCTGTATATAAATCTGTATGAGACTAGGAGAAATTATTTTATACTTTTTAGTCCGTTTTAAAAACGTCGTTCAATTTTTTTTAGTTTAAATAATTTTATTTTCTGCTTTTTAGTCTTGTGTGTGTGGATTTTTGCTTCTCCTTCTCTAGGCGTTGCACAGTGGGGCCAAATCCCAAAAAGCTGGCCAAAAGTCGAAAAATGGAGTTTACGTTCCGGTAATTTGTAGTCGTGGGTTAAGTTAGGTAAAGGTCCGAAGGTCGAATTCCAGGCTTCAGCGCGCCCTCTCTCTTATACCTGCTACTGTGGGACAGTTGAAAGGGGACTCTCGATCGAGCTACACACGTCGCGGCGGCTGGCGCCCTTAAAGAAATCGCCGAGAAAAACAGGAGGTCCTTTTTGTGACGTTTTTGGAAGATGAATTTTCCGTCATGTTGTTCAAACGAAAATAAAAGAACTGACCAGACGGCAAGAAACCGGACGAGCGATCACATCGCTCTCCGCGTTGTTCAATAAATAATTAAAGAAAAAAAGCATACAATGGTTAAGCTATTGCTTCTTCGAGCCGGATATCGCAAAAATAGTTTTTTTTTCGTACGAAATCATCCCAAATTGCATATTCAACTGCCGTGAGCGCATCGCGTCATCCAAAATCATCCAATATCGATCATACGACATACGGAACGAGGAACAAAAGCCAGTCTCATGGGAGGCACGCACACAACTCTGCGCATACATCCGATAATGTCCTGAAATCGCGGTTTGAAAACAAGCGTCTGACGGTACTCCATCATGTCCGTGTACTCTTCGAGTTGCCGTCAGTTTCCAGAGAGTCCACGACGAGCCTTCTTGCATTATCCGATGAACTACGAAAAAATCTATGAGCCTTAAAAAATCTCCGTGAACCGGTAAAGTCAAGGGACACATTGATCATAGAAATGGTGCTAAATAAGCTAGATCCATCGACAAAACGTGTCTGGGAACAAAAACTAAGGAAAATTGGTCCACAATAGAGCACCTAAAAACCTTCCTATCAAATAGGTGTCAAGTCTTTGAAGCGCTCAATCAAAAACGAGAGTTTAACGTAAGGGATTTTAAGACAAATCCAAGGCAAAAGGCGGATCACTTAACGGCTCATGTGAGCACTCAGGGCATGGAAAATCAATAAAAATGCCCGGTCTGTCAGAAAGGGCACACTGAGAAAAAAAACCAATTGAATCAGAAAAATATTTTGGTTGATCTAAATAAATGTGCTGCTGCGGAGTGCCATCGATATATGAGAATGTTACAATACTATAAAATATTGGAAAATGCGATTTATTTAAATAACATATTAATTTATTTTGAAAAGCTCTTCTGTTTTCTGAATATCTACCATATCCTTCAAATAGAGTTACATTCTATTGAAATCATTCTATATACAATCCGTAGATGTATGGATTAAATAATTGAGCGGTTGCTACAACATTTTTTATTTCGTACAAAAATATAATCAACAGAATTAATTATTTCTTTACTCCATCGAAACGAATATGCCATGGGACGTAAGTTTTTCAATTTGTTTTAAATCTAAACGTAACTACTGCATTAGCAGAAACAAAGATATTTTCTTGGGATGGAACTATGTCATTCTACATGGTATCATACGTGTTTCCGATTAATGTAAAGGAAATTGACCATTTCACATCGGAGATATGATTATTCGAAATTCTTCCGTTTTGCATAGACGAATATAGGGAAAACTAGCCATTCGTAGAAACCGAAACGTTTCAAATACTATCCCGAAAAGATTTCGTGTTAATTTTTTTTTATTTATTGCTTGATGCATGAGGAACAAGATGACAAAAAACGTATCGGTTTACCACCGGGTTAATAAGATATTCGAGTATAAAGTACGTGAAGTGGAGCCTGAAGATTCGTTTCATCTAGTCGGCTATTGAGATTTGGCAACGGCGCGTTCATGGACGAGACCACACACAACCCCATTTTGAGCGGACATTTTGAAAAATCGTATAAATAGGTATACACACATTGGATTCAATTTGCGATGCACTCGCAAAACTATCGATGGTATAAGGATCTAGGGTTTTATAAATTGATTTTAATATTTTACATTACAGTAAGTTGCAAAGTACAGATATACCCACGTCACACATGTATAAAGATTTGCAAGTTCGAAAATACAAATAATATATTTATTTCAGATAGTTTTAAAAAGGTCAAGTGATTAGAAAGAGCAAAGAAAAGAGAACGTTCATTACGGTTTCTCAACCAAGTTTTTTATGTGCGTTACAATATTTTGCATTACTTGTTTATTCTTTGTTACACGGGGGCAACCGGAAATATCCGATGCCGAGAGGACTTTTATCGCCTCTTCACCGCCTTCGGCAAATGATTTTTTTAAGTGGCCGATCGTTATTCCAGCTTTAGCCATTTTTGTTTTCATTCCTGTAGAAACGCCTTCAGTTATACACTCAAAACTGCACTCGTTTGTGCGATTTGTGCCTCGGCAAGGAATATTGCTTGCAGTGTTTTAGTTTCGGCTCGCAGTTCTTCTTCAGTAATGCCTGAAACTCGGACGATTTCCTCTACAATTCCCACGTCGACAGCTCCATTATAAGATCCAGCAGAAGCAGAATCTCCGATTAAATCTTCGACCAAAGTTCACAAGCTAATAGACTGCTTTGATTTAACCCTTTCCGGAAGTTTTCATTTCAATGCCGGCGGGCTATCACAAAAACCGTAAACGATTTTTTGAAACTTGGACAGAAGTCCAACACTTTGTACTTCTTTGACTACCTTAGGTGCGTCGAATCTATGGCCATTGTGAGCTACGAGTATCGCTGGACCGGTTTCCAGATAATGTTAGAATCGCTGCATCACAACTCTCCGAGGAATGGTCGTCAATTGCCGCCCGTGCAAATGCAATACACCACCTTCAATGGTTAGTCCTAAAACAATCAAAATTGTATTTAGAAACAAACATAATTCAATACTAGGTATAACTAATATCGTTAACGAAAAATTTATACCAGTAATGATAGATGCTGCCCGAGAAATATCGTGACTTGGAAGAATGTATTCGTCGAATTCATCGGAGCCACGTTTCGCTGATATTTAAATTATATGAGAGGTGTTGTTGAGGCCTGTTGTTTCGACATTAAAGTATATAAAAATGCTTTCGTCGGGGATAAGTTCGTTTCGAAGAGATACACAATCATCAACGCCAACGACTGCGCTTAGCCCGCATCCAGATAAATAGGTGATGCCCTCTCTATTTTCAGCGTTGTTGTTGTTTTGATGTCGAGCCTGGAATAATTGTCGTCGTCTTCTTTTGGCCACGATGGTTTTGAAAAATTCATTCTGGGCTTTCCGCTTCGCGTCTTTTTTTTCGAAATTCTCGGTACTCTTTCCCGGAGAGATATCGAGTTTTTTGTGGATGCCTACGACGTAGCTGGTTCCATAATTTTTCTGATAAACGGCAGCAGCAACACGAAAATCATGCGATTCAGATCCTCCGTAATGCCGAGATTTTGGAGTTCTACTAGCAACTATTGTATGGAATGCTTCGTTTGCCTGCGTAGAGCCGCATGGTGCGAGTTTCTCGGCATTCGCTACAAATTTGTTGAAAATCGTTGTTAGCGCAGGCTTCATTTGCGGATCTGTGAGACCTCTTCCTCCCGGTCATATTTTGTGTTTGTAAGTAGTCGGATTATCTTTGTACCCACACCCCGTTCGGTTACAGTTGCCGTGATTATCGAAAGCATGCGGAACAATTGTGAGAAGACCGGCTCCCACCTTCTCAACATTGTTTTTTTTTTTTGTAATACGCAACCGAAACAATCTTTCATATAAGCGATGACTTGGCTTGGGATTCGTATACTCCACATGTCTTTGGAGAGCGTGCATGTCGCATGATTTTTATCGGACTCCTTTTCGATGCGATGTTTGGCTTCACGTCGTAAATTGGCAATAGTAGACGAATTAACGTCCCCAATAATTGTACTAATTCGTACATTCTCCTCTTCCAGTATTGGATTTTTGGTGATGATTTCGACTGCTATTTTTTGCTCCATCGATTTGGAACTGCCTTTGTGATTCACTCTGCAATCGTGATCACTCGGATTATGCCCTCTCTGACAAAGCACGCACCGTTTATTTCGTGTCGCGTATCCCACAACCTTGCCGCTCAAAGAGCCAATTGCAATTCCATGTCCTGTAACGACAAAATAGCATTATAGAAACAAATCCAGTAAATTCTGCAGTTTTCATTACATGATTTAGATGTCACGTTGAAAAATACCTGTAAGGCTATTGTACCGATCCCGACATCAAACGAAACTTTTATCTTCTGGGGCATCTTTCCCTTTAGTGTGCTCTTCCGCACTGTCTAAGCTGTGGGAAAAACGTTGTATAGAAGGAATGAGCAGGAAAATGAATTTAAAAGCGAGACAGTATTGAAAACAGTGAATTCAGTCAGATGCGCAATCCACACGCCTTGCATATTATTTTCAAAAGCAAACATCAAGCTTATATAAGATCCAATAGCACCAATAAAACCAGAATAATCACTGTTAATAGGAAAATTTGCAATTTGTGACACGTGATTATGTAAAAAAGGGAGAGATATGTCGCCACAGCAGTCAGCCTTTTTACTGAAAAAAAAGATTGAAAATAAGCATGCCGAACGAGCAAGGGGAATCAGCTCCACTCCAAAATATAGAGTTACGCCAAATACAACAGTTCTCTTTGGAAAATTAAAACAGAAACAAAAATGGAACACTTTTTCTTCGGAATTTCACTTAGTTTCTCGATTGATCTTTTATCGTTTCAGGAGTCGCAGATCGGCAACCTAAAAATATAAAAACGGAATTAATGATTAAGCCGTCTGGCCACCTTGGCCGATCAAAAAATGGGGATATTTAAAAAAAATAATAATAATCTTGAAAGTATGGGCCGGAATATTTTTATTTTCTTACACAACGTCAGAAAGGGCTTTAAGAACAACGTTAATAAATTTCCCTTCGAAATATTAAAAAATGGCGCGGTTATGCACATTGCCGCGGAGGCCCTCCGCACGATACGCGCGGTCGTTGTCCCGGCTGTTCCCGATCATGTCACATCTGAAAAAAAAAATTGCTCATTCGTGAGTAGTGTCGCTACAATGTAGCGTAGCGGTTTTTTTTTCGACCATTAAAAAAATTATGGTGAGCCGAAGAAAAAAATTTATATTCTTCACCGAAATTATGACTCACCATAATTTTTTTAATGGTCGAAAAAAACCGCTACGCTACATTGTAGCGACACTACTCACGAATGAGCTGATTTTTTTTTCAGTTTCACTTTTCATCAAAAAAATAAAAATATTCCGGCCCATACTTTCGAGTTTATTATTTTTTTTAATATACCCATTTTTCGATCGGCCAAGGTGGCCAGATGCCTTAAAGCAGAACGAGGTGTTGACAATCATATACATAAAAAATTATCTAAAGAATTGTATCAATTCCATAAATTGAGGTATGAAAAGAATAAACAACGGTTTGATACTTTGTAATTGATTGGAGAAATATTTCAATATTATAAGGAAACAAAAAATCTTATTATGTACACAGCAAACACTGTCATCTTATCCTTTTGTTTGAGATAAATCCTTTTCCTGTTGTAAGGCACTCCTATAGCTTTCCTTCGCAGTCTCCTCAATCGGTTTCCCACGTATCGCTCATTGCGCTTCATTATACCGTCGTCAGTGGATGGTATATTTAATTCCGACACAATGGTATTCAAGTAAGTTGCACCTATTCCACCATCCAGCATACCTGAGTACAAGTTTTTCAGAACATCACGAATTCATAAAAGTGTTCGCTTTGCGTGAATTTAATCGCCGGTGTAGTTCGAATGTACATTTTAGGTTATGAACTTTTCAATAGCAGATTTTACGTTCACAACGTACTGTCTGGTATGGCAATCACTCCGAAAAGTCCATTTTGATGTGTGTACTTCTCGGATCAAACACACATAACATCGTATCGTAAATACACTCGCGAGTCCGATTTTGATTTCGTTTACTATGTACCGAAAAGACAGCGGCACTTGCACTCACGACACCACATTTCACGAGCTAGTATATTAATATCAATTATACGACGTCCCTCAGGAATAACATCCGGAAATTCTTCTTTCACTTTTCTTCGTTTACACGCTGCGACTAAATTTTCTTTTCACTTTTCTTTTCTTTTCATCGAGAATCGACCTCCTTTATCACGCACACGTGGTTCAGGCGTCGCCATATTTTTCAATCCTAGCCGCCGAAATAATGTAAACAAGAGACTCGATCTTCGTTAACAACGTAAGTCGTGCACCGCTTAGTAAAATTACCAACGTGTTAATATTGCGACGTTGACAAATCCCGTTTCGGCTTTACACTCATTCGCACAGCTTTCACTTTCGGCCATTTCAATAATTGGTATTAGCCAATACGAGAAAGTTAAAAAAAATAATTTCTTTAATATTTGACTAACAACCTAACGTTATGATATTTTTCTAAAGACGATAATCTCTCCCGAACTCATAAATATCAAATTTACATTTTTTAGAGA
This sequence comes from Ophion ellenae, assembly GCA_963210295.1. NCBI lineage: Eukaryota > Metazoa > Arthropoda > Insecta > Hymenoptera > Ichneumonidae > Ophion > Ophion ellenae. The sequence goes on along the minus strand of OY723389.1, from coordinate 3,835,601 downwards.
TCCATGAATTTTTTTTTACGGACTGAGATTTGACTCTACTGGACTAGGGTAGTTACCTTAATCAAAATCCACGATAATAGTGGAGAGAATATCAGATATTCAACTGATAAAAACAGATACTACACTTTGATCTTAGCCACAGGCCAAGAAGCGATGCTCTTTAGAGTTTCTCCGGCGTTTAAGTCGATTTTCGGTTCGCGATACGCTTACGAGAAACGAGCACGCGTGCTGCTTCTAGCGGTTACTCCGAGAATTACGGGTTTCCTCACACCTATAATTTCGGTGGCGCTCGGCCATGATTTGGTTGAATTTTTTCAACCAAATGCGCAAGAAACATATTTTATTTTGGCATAATTTTTTAATCAATTCAGACATTGTTTAATATTTTTCAATCAATATATTAATATTTTAACGAATAATGTGCTTGGAAAGCAATATCGGATATGGTGAAAAAAATAAAATAACATATTTACTCAATAGAATTTTTATCTGAATCAAACGAGCGAAATTCAATTTTTCTTGTGTACTCGAATCAACAATATTCATGTTATGAATTGAAACGCTTTTTTTGTTCTGTGCAGAAAATGCATTCAAAACTATATAATTTGTTCGCGATATTTTTTTAGATAGTTTCAATAATATATTGTTCTCGGCTAACAATATATCTTTTGAATGAAAAAAATCTTTTAATTTTATCATGTTATTAAAGGGAATAGCGTTTTGTTTGGACTAATAAATCCGATTATTTACGCCAACAATTTTACAATTGAATCAACGAAATTTCATTCAATAACACCAATGATATTGGATCCAGTGGCGTAGCGTGGATTTTTGCCGCCCGGGGCTAACCCTAAATTTGCCGCCCCTCCCCCCGCCCTATTTTCGCAACTAAGTGCCGCTCGCCGCCTCCCCACATCTGCGCCGCCCGGGGCCATGGCCCCCCGGCCCCCGCCACTCTACGCCACTGATTGGATTAATGATTTTTTTCTCAGTGCATCAAGCTGGGACTTGCGGGTATTGTGACAAAAAGCACAGTTCTTTCTTGCATCTCGAAACTCGGATGGAAGGCGCATTGGCTAAGCCGGGTGGCTCCCAGTCAAACTCGAGTTAGAAGGATAGCGTCTCATGTCGAAGAAACGAATCGGCATCGGTTCAATCCATCTGAACGTGCAGTTCAGCGAAACCAACGCAGGTGTTGCTCTCAACAGCTTTCGTCCACCTTGAGGATTCCGTCGGGAACAAAATCGAAGCACGAACTCTCTGTTAGGATTCCGTCTTGAGGATTCCGTCGGGAACAAAATCGAAGCACGAGCTCTCTGTTAGATCTGTTAGACAGCGGCTCGCAATCGAATTTCATATCTCAACAATTATGCGACAAACTCAAATAGTCTAAATGGCAAGTTAACCTATCAGTTGGAGCGATAGCTCAATCGATAACGCAGATCTCGTTCGCAGCAAGCGCAACCGTGAGGTCGAAATTCAACGCCTTTTTGGTTACGTTGTCCTTCTTGGTTCTCGATGAAATCACCGACGGAATTCCTCTTACGCCATTCGATACACGATCCGTGAAGATCCCGATCTATGTAACTCTAGCCGACCCGTGTCACCAGGTTTCTAAAAAAATCGATCTTTTGTTAGGTGGTGGAATATTCTGGGACCGCATTTGCGCGGAACAAATACGAGGCAGCGCTAATCAACATGTGCCACAAAAAACGAAGTTGGGTCGGGTAGTTGGTATATGACGGAGAGGCGCTCCTCAACGAGTCGTCAATTATGTGGTTTCTCCAACGCGGCTCAGGTGCAAGAGCAGCTACAACGCTTTGAGGGGATCAAGGACGGTCGAGCATTGGAATCATTATCATAAGAAGAATCAGAGTACGAGAAGCACTTTCAGGACACGCACAAGAGATTATCGTCGGGAATATTTGAGGTTCAGCTACTCTATCGTTACGATCCTGACCGACTAGGCGAGTCTTACGATAATGAACTCAAACGTTTACGCTCGGTCGAGTGCAAACTCACAAAACATTCGATCATGAAGCATCGATACATTGAATTTATGACAGAATACGAAGCTTTGGAACACGTGACTAAAAATCAAGAAGACAATTCGTTCATAAAAAATTACCTGCCGCACAATGCGATAACAAACGAAGACAAAAATGACGACGAAACTTAGTCGTATTCGACGCGTCCTGTTTTCCGGGCGATCCGGAAGACGTACGGCATTTAATTATAATGGTAGGTCCGGTCATCCAGGACGATTTGATGATCATGACGCGTTTTCGTCAACATGCATACGTCCTGACCGCAGATATAACAAAGATGTACAGGCAAATATCAGTGAACCGTGAAGATCGTGATCTCCAAGGAGTGCTGTGGAGAATGAACCCTTGTTCGCCCCATCTAAATATCGTTTGAGCACGCTAACATATGAAACAGGACCGGGGTCCTTACTAGCAACGAGGTGCCTAGCACAATTGACGATTGAGAATAGAGAAACCTCTCCTAAGGCCCGCAGAACCATCAAACAAGACTTTTACATGGATGGCCTGATCACAGGAGGAGCCTCAGTCGAAGAGCTCCGCGAACGTATAAGCTCGAAAGCACACAAATTTTGAAATCGGCGCAACTTCCCTTGAAAAACAATGGAATTCCAACTCACAAGCCGTGCTGGACGAGAAAGAGAACAGCAGCATACCGATTCCTTGCGCGATGGGTGAAGAAACAAGAATACTAGGCTTACGCTGGTATTCTGTGTACGATGAGCTACGCTACAAGATAGCGCAAGTAAATCGAGACGAACGACCGACCAAACACTGTGCTGCGAAAGGCAGCTTTTCGGTCTTATAGGGCCGATAATAATTAAAGTGAAACTGCTCCTCTGACAGTTGTGGCGATTGCAGCGGAGATGGGACGAAGTAATCCCGATGGTTCTTCACACCCAATGGATGAAGTACAAGAATAATCTTACCGAAATTAACAATGTTAAAATAACTCTGCAAAATCTGCGATAAAATCGGTAAAAACGCATGCTAAGGCCGTGATCGGAGAAACTAGTATTCTGGTTCTCAGAATTAGCTACCGTTTTTCTTAAATTGAAGCGTGTCTCAATTCAAGGCCTTTAGTTCCTCTATCTACTGATCCAAGCGAGCTCGAGATAATAACACCAGGACATTTTACCATCGGTTCGGCCCTGAGAGAGTGGCCTGAACCTAATGTCCCGAACGTTACATCGAATCGCTTGAATTGGTACGAACTGATCGTCGGAATACGCCACGATTTTTTGTATCGCTGGTCTCGCGAATACGTCTCACAGTTACAATAAAGAACGAAGTGGAGATCAAAGTATTTAAAAGAAGGTATCAAAATTGGCGCTATGCTATTGATTCGCGATATCACTCCTACGCTCCAATGGCGCTTGGGGAAAATTGTGGACGTTCATCCTGGAAGGGATGAATTGTTTCGAACGGTTACAGACTAAACCCAACGTGGAAGAATTCAATGAACTCTTCTCAAAATTTGCGTATTACCAATTGAGTAGCTTACTTGTGTTCAGCTTAGCTTAGTTGTGTCCATTGTGTACCGGCTTAGGGAATTTCCCTATCCCTTGCCCCCCCCCCCCCCCCCCCTCCTTGCAGTCCAATACCCAAAGTACCCTTACAAATAATCAGTATACTTTTGGGTTCTGAACAAAGTAGACATGCGTATTTCAAAAATGAATCGAAAAGGCAAGCGAAGTGGTCGTGCACGTAAGCCGATACCAAAAAAAAAGAAAATTTCAAGGAAATCGATACAGTTCCGAAGCTGATACTGACAAGGGGACCTTACAGGCTGCCACTCACGGATTTTGATAAGTCTCAGATATGTTGTAGATGGACCTACCCTGAGTACCTGAGTAAAGGGATTTTATACAACGCTCTTCAGTTTTCGAGAAAAAACGTTCGAAAGTTTCGCCCGTAGCTACTATACCGGTACGATTGCACCTTTGTCGAACCAGCGGGCGTGGCCCAGTGGGCAAGGTTTCCGGCTCTGACGCTCGAGGTCCAGGGTTCGAGTCCCGTGATGGCGTTTTTTTTCACAAAATATAAATAAATTTGATGGATGATGCAAAACCGTCTAATTATTTATTATTATTTTATTTATTCTTTTAGTTTGTTAATTTTTTAATTCATTTTTAAAATTTTTTACTTTCCATTTTTTTAAAAATGATTTATTATTATTTTATTTTTCACGCAGAAAAAAACGAGAGGAAGAAATTACAACATCTTTCACAAAAAACTGCAGTTTATTATTTTTCATTACAATATGAATTTTAAAATGGTCGGGCCGTTATTTCAAATACTCCAGCCGGGTTCGCTACCTGCGTTCCTCATCCCCACTTGTACCCTATCTTTGTTATACAAAGCCTAACGGTTTTTCGGACATTGAGGTGACGTTCGAGGACTGGCGTCGTCTGACTAGATGACGCCAGTCTTTCGCAGTGTTTCGCAGGCGTCAGTTGTGCAGATACATACGTTGGGTATAACGTCGCTCCGAAATAAATTTTATCGAAAGTGAAAAACCGTAAAATGGAAGAAATAAGTACTGCTTCGGCAGAAAGTCAGTCGGAAAAGAAGGATTATGAAATGGCAGAAACAAGTGTTGGATCAGAAGAAAATCTATCGGAAAGAGAAGAGGATGATGAGCAAACGAAAGCTGTTCTCACAAACGCCATCACATATACTCGAAGCTTGCTTGAGTATATGTGATTTGCAACTGCTCATAGACGCCCTCCAAGTGCAATTTCCGAGGAATCTATGGCGATGGAAGTGGTTTTTGCAAGCGAAATACTCGAAATGCTCGCAGATATTCATATACTTCATGTGGATGAGTTTATCGGTGCCGCACATACGGATATTTCAATTATCTACGCGGCCAAAAGTCAAAATAATAAAGTTCGAAAAAACTTCTACAATGACTACCTGAAGCAGGGGGACACTCCAACGAACAATAGGCCGCCGCCCCACCCTTCTCTCGTTGCGCGTTAGCCAATAGATTTAGTCGGAACTTGATCATTGAACCTTGTGTACGTGTCTGTTCTCGGCGATTTTGCGAAAGCATTAACTTTGTGAGTTAAACTGAAGTTTTCTGTGTTTACCTGGTACAAAATAGCAATGGATTCGGAGACTACAGGTATGTGACAATACGAATGTAATATATTTGATCAGATTTGTTTCCGTTTATTTACTTTTAGTGATCGAGAAATAATGTCTGAAATAAGTATATTTTTTCTAAGAAATTTATGTTTAGAAAGATGTTTGTTTTAGTATCCGTGTAGATCTGGCAACTTTTGTAATTTATATGAAAACTGTAGATCCTTAAGTAACGAATACTAAATAAATTAGCCGTGGAATAGCGCGGATGCACAAAAGCGCAGTTCTTTGAATTTCACGCTTAAAAAAAGTCAAATTTGTGAAAGAAGTATTTATGTCTAAAAAACAATATCTACTTGTTCCAGGTATAGTGGGTACCTCTGGAGTGAGGATAGTGACTCGTAAATCCTTGTTCGATATTATGAAAAATGAAAATTTACGCAATTTGGAAGAAAAACTATGTTTTTTGAGAGAGCACCTTTTCACTCGCGATGACCTTACTGAAGACCAGTTAAATAAATTGAAAATCAATTTTTCACATTTTAAATCGGAAATGAAGAAAAGATGGATTAAAGCTCACAAAAAAGAAGAGGTTTTTTTAAAAAACAACCATCTTTGGCTGGAAGGTACATTAAGCTCTAAAGCTCAGATCCTTTCCTTAGTGCCTCAAGGGTTATAAAAAAAAGAAAGATGTCTTTGTTTCTGCCTGAAACATTAAACATGCTTCTGGCTACTACACCAAACCCAGGAGATCAATTTCAATCAGAAAGCGATGATGAAATAAATTGATTGGTAAAAATGAATAATTTGTTATTCAGATTTTTTTAAAGAAATAAATGTTTTTGTCTGTGTATATTTTGTTTGTTTTATTTCCGTCATTCTACACCTAAAAAACCGTACAAATATTTTTGGCCGGATAGATTAGTGAAATACCCCTATGTGCGCCGACGAGGTGGATGAACTGCAGAGATATGTAATGGTAAGTTTTATTTCTGTTCGGGAAATTAATTTGGTTTCCTGCATAACGGGGAGAAAGGTTAATAATGATCTTCCATGTAGTGTGAAGCTGCACCAGAAGATGATGAGGAATTCAAACCTGCACCTGCGGATTGTGTGCCTTTATCATACAAACAAAAAGCAATGGCTATAGCAGCAGCTCATCCGAAATCGAGTTTGAAGACCTTAAAAGCGCGCTGACTTTCTCGGGTGAAAAACAAACAAAATCTCTATCGATGGAGACAAGACGTCAAAGAAGGTGGAAATACGTTTGACAAATGGTACGCAATCAACCATGAAACACATGAACGATTCCTGGAAGCTCGGCAGAATTTGGAGCAGGTAAAACATATAAAAAAATATATTAATATAACTCTTATCTATTCACAAAAAAATTGAAAATCGTTTTGAATTTTTTTGTGAGTAAATAAGAAATAAATAAATCCACATGCCAAATTTTGCATTGATGCGTTGTATAGTTTCTTCGCCAGAAAATTAGAAAAAAGCAATAAATTTAGCGATAAAAAATAATCCCCCCTTAAAAATTTTAACATAAATATAAAATATATTATAGAATTGAAGAACACAAAATTGAATGAGTCGAACATATAACAATTGATCAATTTTGTCCGTGTTCAGGTTACGACGAGAACGCTGCAGCAGTGGGCGATGAATGCTGCTATTCCTTTTTTATCGGAAGATTTCCATTTCAACGCCAGCCTGTCTTGGGTCGAACAATTCAAAAGAAATCACAGGATCAGACAGCGTAAAATCACGAAGTTTGTCAGCTCCAAGGAATTCGCCACGATGGAGGAAGTGTTGGCTGCTGCCGAAGAATTTCAAATCCAGACAAGAATAATAATCCCCGACTTTGACCTTGATTATGCCATTAATACCGATCAAACCGGCTGCCAATATCAGTCATTTTACAACAGATCGCTTGCGGAACAAGAAGCAAAAACCGTTCTTGTTAAGAAAAAATATTTAAACAAAATTAGTAATTCTTTTACGGCACAGTACGCATTATCTGCGTCAGGAAAGATACTTCCTTTCGTATTTTTATGCATGCAGGAGCCATCAGGAAGATTTAGTCCGATTGTGAAAAAAAAGGTCGACGCGTTGACTGATAAATTCAAAAATGTTATTGTGACCCGCACAAAATCAGGAAAGTTTACAAAACAATTGTATGCAGAGTTCTTGAAATCTTTCATTCTTCTCTACCTGATGCAAAAAAAAAATTCTATTCATTATCGATTCGTGGGGCGGGCAAACTGATCAAACGCTTTACGATCACGTCTTTGTAGACGAGATGAAAGCATGTGCATGCAGTATTAAAGTTATACCGCCCAAGTGCACGCCGATTTGCCAACCGTGCGATGTATATTTTCACCGGCAAGTAAAAATTTTCACAAAAAAAATACAAAATGCTCCCGATTTGTTAAAAAATAACAGGGAAATTGCGTCAAGGGAAGATTCCATACAAATTCATTCTTTGATTCTTCATCAATTAAGCGCACCTACTTTCGCGCCGATGATTAAATATGCGTGGTTTGCATCGAAGTTAATTGAGGAAAGACCGCTGTTTTTAAATGTCAATCAAGTATGCTTTTCAATAACGCTGCTCAACACTCCGTGCGCCTGCAAGGCCATAGCTTTTATACAATGTGCGCGTTCCTCTTTGGTCTTGTGTTTTGCTTGCTTTTACGACAATTACCACCCGCAATATTGTTCTGATGTAACAAGTGACCACAGTGATGGCGAGTAAGAAAAACCTGTATATTGTAATGAAAAATAATAAACTGCAGTTTCTTGTGAAAGATGTTAAATTTCTTCCTCTCTTTTCTATCTGCGTGAAAAATAAAATAATAATAAATAATAAATAAATAAATGGAAAGTAAAAATTTTTTTAAATGAATTAAAATATTGAAAAAAATAATAAATAATTAGACGGTTTTGCATCGTCCATCAAATTTATTTATATTTTGTGAAAAGAAACGCCTCCACGGGACTCGAACCCTGGACCTCGAGCGTCAGAGCCGGGAACCTTGCCCACTGGGCCACTCCCGCTGGTTCGACAAAGGTGCAACCGTACCGGTATAGTAGCTACGAGCTAACCTTTCGAACGTTTTTTCTCGAAAACTAAAGAGCGTTGTATACAATGCCTTTACTCAGGTACTCAGGGTAGGTCCCTCTACAACATATCTGAGACTTATCAATATCCGTGAGTGACAGCCTGTAAGGTCCCCTTGTGAGTATACCAGTACGTCGGCAAAAAAATGTAAAGATACTGGAGACGACGATTTTTGTATAAACAGAGAACACGGTTATAGTATGCTCAACTTTTTTCTGTCTTCTCAGCTATCAGTGCTCTTGTCACGTGTAAGGCGTGTGAAGAATATATAATCTTTAGTGAAGCAAGTCCTCGTGGATTGGGCTTCAAAATAGCAGTAAAGTGCAATTGTAGTGTAAATTAGATTTATAAACTCATGTTCTCTGATTGATAAGGCTATTGAAATAAACCGTCAAATAGTTTTTGCCATGCGACTCTTAGGCATTGGTATGAAAGGAATCGCTCTATTTTATGGCATAATGGATATTTGTCAAGGGCTTAGTCGAAATACATATTACGCAAGTCTGGAAAATATCTGTAACGCAAGTGAAGGAGTCTATGACATCGTAACTAGAAAAGCTGCCGAGGAAGAGAAGGAAGGAAACGCTAAGCGAGGTAATCCTCCGTCGGAATTGACTGTGTCCGGGGGCGGAACGAGGCTTTTCTTCGCTGTTTGGCATCAGTACGGTCATTGGAATATGCTCCAATAAAGTCATTGACACAGTAGTGAAATCAAGTTTGAGGACTTGACATCAAACGATTTATTGGAGCGATGTCTCGGAGCTTTTACATAAAACTACAACAAAAGTTTGATCTCAACTATCTGGATTTTTGCCCCAAAACATTTGCGCTGTGGCAAAAACACCATAGATATTGCTAATTCTTTTGCTGTCGTCGTCTTTAATGAAGGATTTAAGCAAATCATAAAAATTATGGATGTATCGGGAATTAAATCGGCCCGCAAAAGATGCGTATTGTTTTGCGTTAAACGCAAAATAATACGCAGAGTGTAGAGACAACGAGCGTATAGAACGGTCCAACAGACGGGCGTCTACCGAATCTATAGAGGCGCGGACTGCCTGAAGAGAAGCGAGGGCGGCTCAATATTCTTTTTTTGAAGCTGAGGAAGGTGGTCTGTATGGTCCCGGTATAGCTGATTACGGGTAAGTTACTCAAATTAGTTGTTATCCACCGTAAGTTCAGCCGTACCAGCGCTAAATGTAATTCAAACTTTCAACGCGTTTTTCGAGGGAACCTTCACCGATAATCTGAACTAGAATGATACCGATAGCTTGAATATCCTATCCCCGCTCTCATGTTTGAGTGGACGATTTTCCAGGGAAATTAAATTTCAATTTACAAACAGCTGCGATTCCGATAAAAAAAATGTACTAGATCAGACGAGGATCGCCGCAACCCGTGCACCCGATTGGACGAGCGTCACACGCCACGACCTGCATAACAGCGCATAACTTGTATATATTTAAATAAAGTATTTCATAATAAATTGCGTTGCTAGTTGAAACATGTGTTAATATGCGTTAAAAACTCCGGCACTGTAGGCTTGATAGTTTTCGCAAAATTAATTCCTAAAAATTAGTTTAAAAACAAGCTTCTAGACGGTAACAACCCCTTAAACGAGACTAGAATATCTATGAAAAGCAATAATCAGAGATATTAAATAATAACATAAAGCATCAGAATCTGAAGGATAAAGGAGAATAGGGCCTAGAACTTCGTGGTGGCGGCACTGAGGGGAATTGCAGTAAGAAATTCGCTTCGTACTTGAATATCGCATGTCAAACTTCATGAATATTGGCACGGATTCTTACGCACGTGATTCTATTCTTTTTAATCAATTTTATCTTATAAGAACTATCCTGACCTGTCTGGACAACTCACGTCGATCACGTTACATTTATTCACTGGCCATAGGATTGATTGCACTGTGAACGTTCAAATAAAGAAAAAAAAGTCAATCTTGTAATGAGATGGTAATGTTATCACGTTAGATTATAATGATTCCAATACTCATAACGATAGTAAAATCATTAGCTTTCCGATTAATATATATTTTATTGCACATACATGTATCAAGTAAAATGCGGAAGAGATCCCGTAGAGGAAACTACAAATCAAATCGTAGCGAATGAATACGATTATCAGATGGCAAAAAAGAAGAAGCCCGAAGATCGAATCCCAGATCAGAGTTTCTCTGGTTCCGAGAATACTAACAATAAGCACGATTACAAATTCGATCTGGGCTAACCGAAGTCAGACACACAATAATCAGTGAATTTAGTAACATATTTACACGTGGAAAGAGTTAGGAATAACTTTCGAATAATTTCTTCTAATGGGAAAATACATGTAGAAATGACGTTGCACTTAGACGAACGCTAGGACAAATCATCACTACTTGGATTGAGATGTTTGTATTCTGGCGAAGTGCTTGGATATGACTGTAATTATCAATTACAGTCATATCACCAGAATACAATCGTCGTTTTCAAATTTTTTGCAAGTTTCCACTCTGACAATTATTCGGACAAATTGTTGGGATCCTCAGAAAAAAAAAACCTACAATGTTAATCTGCAAAAAACATTTAGAACAACAATAAAAATTTGAAAAACTTAATTTTAAAAAGCTTTTCTATTTCATTCCTATAATTCGCATCTTTAACGCCATTAGCACCGCTTTTTCAAGTATTACATTGAGGTTTGTAATTTATATTCTTACCTTGGTGATCGACTTACCATTTTTTATGTACAATACGCAAGAACCTTATTAAAGGAGGCCCTCAAACGAAGAACACACGGCCACCTTGCCGGCATTCAATTGAAAGTTTCCTCCGGCGTATGGATAACATTGTAATAAGATTATGAGCAGGTTGGTGCGTCTAGCGGATGCTGACTGCATAACAAACATCTAGTCAACGCGAAAATGCATTCATCGAGTTTTTCTTCGGCCCCCAGTCACGCAATGATACATTGCTTATTTTTTTTCGATATTGCTTTCATCTGCAAATTAGAGTATAACTATATTTTAGCATAATCAAAGGACATCCATCTACAATTTTGCATAAAGACGGGGTATCGGTAATTTATCAATTGCTGAGGTCTCGGCGAAGGCTTATACTTGAAAAAGTACCTTTGCGACACGGATCTCGAAGTGTTATTCACTTTTGACTGAACACAAATGTTTTATAGAGCAGTAAAGTGTAGGCCAGGGAAAAAAATGCATAATTTTTTGGTAATCACTAAACGACTATATTTGCTATAGCTTATATTTTATAGTGAACGAACATATCACATAATTATCCCCAATGACCCTTTGGACATCATTTTTGTTGGTCAACATCGATACACAATATCCATTTATGAAAACTAGATTGGGTATTCGCCAGTTATCTGAAACTTGATTTAAGGCGGGATATACATTTACAACGATAAAAAAATCGATTTGTTTTTTCTTTCTTTAAATGATAGAACTATATTTGTAGAATATTTTCCCAAAGTTTCAAAGCAAAATTCGAAAAACTTCAAACGTTGGAGCCCGTCAACGCTGTGCTTCACCGCTCGGATTCGAAGCGGGCGTGAACTTCAAACGCGTTTTTCTCAAAACTGCATTATCAAAATTGGCGTGCAGGATTACTCGAAAAGTATTTAGCCGATTGAGTTGAAACTTGGTAGAAATATTGATAATTTTGGTCTCTTCTATTTGACGAGAATAGTTTTTGAAAAATTGGGAAAAAAACTACTTCCTTAATCCACATTTTACATAAATGTTGCGTGAAATGTTGATTTTTTTGTAAATGCGTGCCATTTTCTTCATTTTAATTACCGTCACATAGAAACTATACATGTTCTAACTAAAAAAATGTTTGAACTTTTTTGCAAATCAAAGTCCACGGGAAGCTAGACTGCACGCCGATTCGCAACTCCCGCAGCGACCTTGCTGTAACACTCTGCCACAGCTCAGTCATTTTGATGATGAATTAATTATAACAAATTGTTTTGTACACTTAAGTATACTATTAAAGTATACCTAAAGTTTGATAATTGTAGAATAATTATTTCTTAGGAAAAAAAATCCCGCAATAATGCTCATTTTTTTCCTGTCTAAATACATATCCCGCCTTAATCGAGCGTCAATCAAAATCCATGCAAACATTTTGTTTCCCACATTGGACGAAACCGCTGTTAATAATGATTGCATCAAGTCAATCGCGGAATGATGCAGTGAGTTTGTTTAGGTTTTATTGGTCAAAGTAGTCAGTAATCGTTAAGCCAATGATTATTTTATCGTCCGGTATCAAAACCCTTTGCCAAGATTGGGGACTGACCTCGTATCAACTGAGATTATATCGACCTCGAAAAATATAAGTAATGTCGTACGACAGTGTGATGTATGCAAAGCGTGAAAACGAGAATCAGTAGTTCTTTTTGCCCCAGACGATTTTATTATACGTATCTTGTATCACGCAGTTACTGCCTTGGCGTGTTTCAGACTCGGCCAAGAAACCCAATTAAATACCTGTCGCCATCCATGTGTTAGATTTTTTGTTCGGAAACCGTTTTTTGCGACTGATCCCTCACGTATTCTGATTAATTACAACGAGACCGCGTTTTCCTCCCTCTCGTCTGCTGCGATCCTTTCTCACCTGTCGTACGATGCATTTTTTTTCTCTTCGAACTTCACATTGATCTCTTTTACCGAGAAACTTGCGTCATAGAACCGTGCAGTATGAAAAATCGCCGCCTGTAATGTTTTATGTGTTATATGCGTAATGGCGATATCGCAAATATGCAATGTCTATATTGCCGCTTAGTCGCGTGCGTCGGGGAATCCCGCTTTCACATGCGACGACTCCTTTTTACTCATGAATTATCTCGAAAAGCATAAAAGTAAGATGAAAACAAATTTTATGACCCAGTCTTTTTGTCTTAATTTCGAGTACTCGAAACCGGTATTAGAACGTTGTGTTTACATTTTGAGCTTAAATCATGTGAAGTTATAATATTTGTAGAGTGATAAACCGGCCTTATAATTTAATTCACAATGCATTTCGTGACAAGAAAGTATTTATCGGGGGCTATTATGTTCAACAAGTACCTATCAAATTAATTTCCGTTTCTAAGATCAGTGCATCAGTATTGTTTATTATCAGTCCATTGTTTTTTATTCGTATAAACGCGTTGTATATTAAACGATGCATATGTATTGTACATGTATACCGTTTAAAAACTTTTTAAAAGTAATAAAGGAACGTCACGTATTAAAAAAAATCCCCAAAAAAACATTATTACTTATTTTTACATATAAAAACATAGCCATTTACCTTATAATTACTTTTTATTTTAATTCAAGCAATGGTTGAAATCTATTTTTCAAATTAATTAAATGTACAAAAAAGTGAGATAACCTTTTTTAAACTACCCAAGCCAGTTTACTAGAAATGTTCTACAGAAAACTGTTAAACCTAGGGAATAATATTTTTCCGAATATTTTATTTTCATTGAAGGAAATTATATTACTATTTTAACATAACATTGATGTCGCCATTACACAGGGTGTATCAATAACTATTAGCACCTTGGACATCTTCGAAACTATAAGGTACACAGAAATATTTGCCGAAATGAAATTGCACAGTACAAAAGGGGCCATCCGACAGCGATAATAGTTTTTTTGCAGGTGGAGATACTTCGGACATTTGAAGGTCAACTCCATTTTTTTAAACGGATCGGTATGTTTTTTTCCGTATCATGAAAAAGGAGCTTAAAACGAGTACAACGACCTATAACATGAGGTCATTGAAGGTCATAGAAAGTACAGAAAGGCGATAATACTGACAGTTTCGGTAGTAAATCGTAGCCAGCTCGTTCCACAGACCTAACACCTTTAGACTTCTTTCTATGGGGAACATTGAAAGATAAAGTGTACAAAGAAGTACCAACTACACTTGATGACATGCAACAAAGAGTTATTACAGCCTGTGCATCAATAAGTTCTGATGCTGTAAAACTTACAAGTCAATCAATCGAAAAAATAATTTAATGTTACATTGATACTGATGGTCATCATTTTGAATACTTACTATAAACGTAGTAATTTTATTTACTACCGAAACTGTAAGCATTATCGCCTTTCTGTACTTTCTATCACCTTCAATGACCTTATGTTATAGGTCATTGAACTCGTTTTAAGCTCCTCTTTCATGATACAGAAAAAAAACATACCGATCCATTTGAAAAAATGGAGTTGACCTTCAAATGTCCGAAGTACCTCCACCTGCGAAAAAACTATTATCGCTATCGGATGGCCCCTTTCGTACTGTGCAATTTCATTTCGGCAAATATTTCTGTGAACCTTAGAGTTTCGAAGATTTCCAAGGTGCTAATAGTTATTGATCCACCCTGCATAATAATACAACGTATGTACCACACAAGTACACTGGGAATGCAACGACTTGGTGTGTACGGCCCAAGAAAAAAAGCTCTGGTATTCCTAAGATTTAATAGTTTTCTGTACAACATTTGGAGTAAACTGGCTTGGCTAGTTTAAAAAATGCTATCTCACTTTTTGTACATTTGATTAATTAAGGGGGGATTGTCTTTTTTTCGCAAAATTTACCGCTTTTTGGGAATTTTTTTGTGAAGAAAGTATACAACGGAAAACTTGTGAAACTTGGCATATAGTTTTATCGATCTGTTTACTACATACAAAATTTTTTTTAAACAATTTCATCAAAAAATCCGCCGCCCACCCCCCTCGACGCGCGATGGTCCTTTTTTGATGGTGTGCACGATTTCTCAAAAACTATTCAACCGATTGCCTTCAAATTTGGACAGAATGCTCAGCTGACATCCTTTTATCGTTTGATGAAGCAAAAAAGCAATACGTTTAATAGTTTTTTATTTATAACAAAAAATCGATCAATTTTTTTCGAAAAATCGATACTTCAAGTTCAAAACGTCACCAAATCGTTAATTTTTTTTCCCTTCATCGAACCTTAACTATATGTGTCTAAAGTAAAATGCTTTTTGGGTTTTTGTTGCAGGATGAACGTGAAAGCTGTAATCGTGCACACCATCAAAAAAGGACCATCGCGCGTCGAGGGGGGTGGAAGGCGGATTTTTTTATGAAATTGTTTAAAAAATTGTTTGTATGTAGTAAACAGATCAATAAAACTATATGCCAAGTTTCACAAGTTTTCCGTTGTATACTTTCTTCACAAAAAAATTCCCAAAAAGCGGTAAATTTTGCGGAAAAAAAAAGATAATCCCCCCTTAAAAAATATATTAAAACCATTGCTTGAATAAAAATAAAAAATCATTATAAGATAAATCAGAATGTTTTTATAAGTCAAAATAAGCGCTAATGTTTTTCAAACTATTTTTTTGATACTTCGCGGTAATTTTTTTATTTTTTAGAAGTTTTTAAAGGGGATTTCATATCTTTTTGGAAGGGGAAGAATCCTGATTTCCTTTTGCTTCATTCCAAAGAGAAATTAAGATAGTTCCGTAGTTTTGGTCAAATCTTAAGAATTGGCTGAAATTTAAGTATGGTGCAAATATGACCCTCATGGACCGATGCCCAAAAATTCGATTCGATTCACCGTTTAGTTTATGAGATAATTGCGATGAATATGGTTATTTTTGTACGCGATCTCTATACCTAACACGTAAACCGATAGGAGTTTGCTCGCATTTCTCGATATAGGTTCAAAACGGCACTCAGGATTTCAGAATAAGAACATACGTGCACGCAGTACTATTGTGGGATTGATTTTTTTTTAATGACAAACTTTGACCGTTTAGTTTCGGAGATATCGACTTATGCAAAGTGCTAATTTTATCCTAAACCGAACTTGGGTCCAACCATCTGTAACGGAATGGCAACAGTGCATGCTGCAGCCAGCTGATCGGCGCGTGGCCTGGGAACGCGAAGCGTGTTTTTTCCC
Source organism: Ophion ellenae (assembly GCA_963210295.1). NCBI lineage: Eukaryota > Metazoa > Arthropoda > Insecta > Hymenoptera > Ichneumonidae > Ophion > Ophion ellenae. The sequence continues at coordinate 3,819,393 of OY723389.1, read as the reverse complement.
GAGTTCTAGTCATTCTGAGACGGATGTGAAATAAATTTATTGTGCAAACAAATTTAATTTGTTCAATTTATGCATGTATTTATTCGTGTTATATATATTGATGTGTGTGTGTGTGTGTGTGTGTGTGTGTGTGTGTGTGTGTGTGTGTGTGTGTGTGTGTGTGTGTGTGTGTGTGTGTGTGTGTGTGTGTGTGTAGATATAATTTGGGTTATTGCAGAGCACTCGTCGCAGGAAATATGTAAAATAGAATTCAATCCCATTCGGGTTTCCTTCTCTGTTTTCCTTAACAAAATGTCTCTGTTACAGCGAATACAATTTGAACTGTCGGCAAGATGTTGTAAATCCATGATCCGACGTCCTTCGACAGCGAATTTTTGTTGCTGATCGGTGAGGTTATGGTTATTCTCATCGCATTTAGCCGCATTTGCTTGACCCATGACTGCCGCAGTTATAAGTCTGTTAGCAAGCGCTTTTTCGTGTAAACTTTCCTTTGTATCGCATTTGGGTTGACATTTTCACGCTTTTTTTATTTATATAAAATATTTCGCGAAAGACGGATCGTAGGAAGCTCAACGCTGTGACTGCAGGAAAATCGCGCTGTTGCCACGATTATACAGCGCCGCTCTCTATACGGGTATGAGATCTATCTATGTATGAGGTGCGAATGTGTAAGATATATAAAGGGTACTACAAAAATGTAGAACCAACGGCATCGTATAGGCTTTGACCGAAACTTTTGGCTCATACGTGTACCTACAGAACTACCTTAATTTCTAATTGACGGTTGATTGTTTTCAATTACTGTGAGTGAATAATTAAATTAAACAATTACTGTCGAATTCAATGTTGATTGTTTTTAGTGGCTGTAAGACAAAAACATATTTTTGCTTTTCGACTAAAAACAATCAAAGTTTTACATCCGTAGCGATCGGAGACATTGACTCGGCATAGAGAAGCGCATTCTTGAAGCTATCTCACATCAACTGAAGGCGATTGAAAATCTATATCCATAGAAATATGATTTTACTGCTGCCTTCGTTTGATGTGAGAAAAATTCGCAATCTGTAAAGATATGAAACGTTGATTGTTTTTAGTTAATGTAAGACAGATACATGTTTTTGGCGTTCCAGTGCCTACTGATATAAATATATCATGGTTCGTCTCACGTTAACGAATAGAAATCAACATTTTATCTCTTTAGAGACTGCGAAGCGAAAAACATGTATTTCTTTGCAGCGATCGGAGAAATTGAATAAATGCAATTTCTCGGTGTACAATAGCCAATTCATGAACTTTTCTCACATCTTTTGAAGGCAATGAAATATGTATATCCGTGGAGATTTACATTTTTAATTGCCTATGGTTGATGTCAGAAAAATGCATAGACTATCTCCTCAGTATCTAAAAGTTTGAGATTTTCAGTGTCTCCGATCACTGTCAAGAAATCCATAATTTTGGTGTCGCAGTCTCTAAAGATGAAAAGTGTTGATGGTTTTTAGTTACTGTAAGAAAAATACATATTTTTACCTTTTAACTAAAAATAATAAACTTTTCATATCTTTAAAGACTGTCAAGCCAAAATCAAGACTCCGATTGCATAGCGATCGGAGACATTGGGCAATTTATATTTCTCGATATGGAGGAGTAATTTTACAATTTTTCTCACATTAATTGAAAACAATTAAAAAAAGGTATATCCATAAAAATATTATATCATTTTGTTTGCGTCCGGTTGATGTGAGAAATATTCATAGACTCTATATCTAGAAATTTGAGGTTTTCGATGTCTCTGATCGCTGCAAAGAAATCCATGATTTTGACTTTGCAGTCTCTAAAGATATAAAATGTTGATTGTATGATAATAAGATAATTGATGTTGATAAGATAAATACATATTTTTTATTTTCCAGTGCCTGATTAAATAAGCATTTTATTGTTTGTATTACATTAACTAAGAGCAATGAACATTTTCAATCTTCGGAGACTGCAAAGCGAAGAATATAGATTTTTTGCAGCGATTGGAGACATTGAAAAATTTATATTTCTCGGTATACAGTAGCCAATTCATGAACTTTTCTCACATCGTCTGAAGGCAATGAAATATGTATATCCGTGGAGCTTTATATTTTTTATTGCCTTTGGTTGATGTAAGAAAGATTCATAGACTGGCTCTTCGATATCTAGAAATTTGAGGTTTTTGGTATCTCCGATCGCTGCGAAGAAATTCATAATTTTGGTGTCACAGTTTCTTAAGATATAAAATGTTGATTGTTTTAATTTGCTGTAAGTTTGACAAATAAAATGTTGATATAATTAGGCTTCGAAAAGCCAAAAATATGTATTTATCTTACATTAACTAAAAACCATTAACATTTTGTACTCTTAGAGACTGCGTAGCCAAAATCATGGATTTCTATTTTAGCGCATCGATACCTATGGGTATACGTTGTTCGCTGTGTTCACTTTACTCAAAAAAATCGGGTGGCTCAAAACTTTTCCACGCCACTGTATCTCGATCCAGTTGTACATCATCGTTCATCGGAATCCATGCCTTTGACGGACTACGTGAGTTCACATAAACTTCAAATATTCATATGGTCCAAAGTCAATTTGAGTAGCTTTGACTACGTTTTCCGACATCGCGAAAAGAAAAGCTCGTCGGTGCGAATCGGAAATCTATGACACAATTGTTTGCTGAATGATTCTATAATCGTGTTTCCGATGTAATCGTGTTATTGTGTATCTTGACTTTCCTGGAAAAAGATAGTCGTGACGACGCGTTCCCGCGAAAAATCGAGGAAGTTTACCTCGAGTTGCACCATTGAGCAATTGCATTTTTTTTAATCCAGTGATTTTTATATTCGAATAAAAAAAGAAAGGATAAAATCATTCGCAGTTTTCATAGCAATGACCGGAGAGCAGGTATACTTTGAAATCTATTTAATAAAATTACAAATCATTGAATCCAATGTGCAATTTACAAATAGATTCAATGTCCTAATTATTTGATATCTTTGCGTTGCTCAACAGATACCGTAAAATTATGTTGTGTCGAGAACCCGATGAATCCAATGAGTATTGGAAAATCACAAAACGAGACAAATTTCAACACAACTCCACGTGTTTGACGTAGTCCGGAAACGCAAAGGTTTTATTTTTGAGCTCCCGTGAATATTTCTCATCAATATGCACACTGACTTCGACTATAGGCGATTCCTTTATGATTCAGCTCACTGTTCATTTTGCATACGACAGACGGTCCCATTTCTTTCGAGCTCGTGTATAGTCGAGACCTTGAATAGAACTTTTTCCGAATTTTTTTTACATAACAGTGGAAGACGAGGTATTAGTAGCACAAAATCAATGCACGCACGATAATGCGAGAGGACAGATATTTCGCTGACGTATAGACGATGCGAATAAAAAATTTAGCCCGCTTTTTTTGGACGTTGCATTTAAATAATAATAAAAGCGTGCGGTTCCCAATTTTTTAAAGGGAGATAACGTATAAAGTCCCCTTATTTCGAGTCGTATATGAAACACACAGTGATCTTCATGATAAGTTGGCTATAAATCTGGCATTTGATTCTTTGAATTACTCTGCAGATTTTATTGACCACTAATTTTTCAGGAATACCATTTTTTCAGATTTCTATTGCAGTTAATTTTAACGCTTTTGACGTCCGCGACGTTGGAATGCAACGGCGATTCCCTTGACTCTCCAATTTCTTTATCTTTGTCATCATCCAAAATATTTTTTACACATTTGAGTTGTTGATCTCTAATAAAGATTCCAAAAAATGTTCGCATGAGTTTCGTAAACTAAATGAAGCAAAAATAGGGCCATTGAAAAAATTATTTTACATTGCATTCCCCATTCCCCCGATTTAACCTTCAATATGGCATGTGTTGAGTGATAATAAAAAAGAATAACGTTCCGTTCAGTTGCCATGGGAATTTGAATCTAGGAAAAAAAACGAATGGTTGAAAGGAAGAATTAGGTGCCAAATTAAAATGGGAGGACATTTTTTTATAATCAATTAAGAGTTTGGAGAAATATCAAGGTCGTTGAACACGTATGGAATCCCTTTTACGTCAGAAAAATAGATGCCTGGCCACTATATGGATATAATCGTTTCGAGACGTGAATCCATCGTAGATTGGACTTTCAACGTTGTGTTCGTTACATCCATTTATTATTACAGAGCGTTTTTAGGGAGGCTCGGCTCAAAAGAATTTGTTGATTTTTGAAAACTTTATTTTTGAAGAGTTCCGATTACCGACGCGTACACATACACGCACGTACGTGCATGTCAGTGCGCTACAGATCATAGTAACAGATGAGATGTATAATGATATTTGCGGAAAGAAAAAATCATAGCGCCCTATGACTGGCAACGTTTAATACGAGCGAAGCCAATTTATTAGCTTAAAAACAAGAGGACCAATGTAAACAAGAAAACAAATTTGATCTAATAATAATAATAATAGAATAACAATAACTCCCTAGAAGAAGGAACGCATTTAAACAAATTAATATCCATAAAAAATAGGATTTGTGAATTATTTGAAGTGCGATTCCACGCATTTATTAGGCATATTCAAATGCAATAAGGAGTCATCTAATAAAATTTTTCGCTTTGTTCATGATGCTTTTTTGTCAACCAATGCGTTTAATTAGCGAAAGTTGCCTCTGAAATTTGACCGATATCTCTATAGGTCGATCCACATCTCGTCTCCACGGAGGAGCGAAAGGTCGAAAAACGAATAATGAGTTTCAAAAGAATCTTCCCATCCTATTTTCAAGAGAAAGTCTTTTTGGTTTATTCTGGGAATTTCCTTCTCTATTGGTTCCAATACTTCCTGTGTGATATACAAGTTATCATCGAGAATTTCATTTTAAATGAGAGAAATTAATTGTATAAGTATAGACGTTAGATCCGTGTGTTAATTGATACAATGGCACGGATATTCTGAATTTATTTCAATCCGTGAACTTTTTTCTTTCCTTATCACCTCATTCGATTTCAAGATACATAAAGTATGACATAAGTTGCTCAAAATAACAAATTTCAATGTTATAAAATAATACGCGCAATTGAACGAAAGCTTGGAAAGTTGAAAAAATATCAATAGACGGATTAATGAAAAGGTGTACAATCATTCCGTGACAAACCTAAGGAACAATCCGTTTAACCATTGAAAATATTGGATCCCCTTGATTTATGGGGAAAAAATAATGCACTCGATAAATAAAAATCTGTGAATAGTAGGCTCGAATCGTTTTATGTGTGTATATATATATAGGTGTGGGTAAATACATTTTTAGGATTATTATCTCAAAGTTTATTGACAAAAATTCGAAAATGCATATTTTTTATTCCAAAAATAATTTTTACATACGAACTTTTCGGCCATCTGTGTAGCATTTTATTTAAAAAATAGACGTCACGAATTTTGTTAACATGAATATATATATATATATATATATATATATATATATATATATATATATATATATATATATATATATATTTGTGTGGATATGTAATGAGCAGATTCGTCATTTGGGAATCTAATCTTACTCGAACCTTGCCCTCGGTGATGAACATTGAGATATCTATGAGAGCACTTTCGTCCGCTTCAAAGAATTAATGGTAGGTATCAGATCACTAGTAGCAACTTAAAAAAAATTAATTCATCTTCTAAATTATTTTACATTATTCATTATTTCACTTTTAGGTATTTTGGATTAGGTAATGCGTGCGGTGATTTGCAAAGGATGGTAGTTTATAATATAGTTCTTTATTTCCAAATATACCCTTGCAGATTTTTACACATTCACCCCCTCTGTACATTGATACCCTTTTACACGATTCCTTCTTTTTTTGTTAACATGTGTCTCTTTCGTCCTTTTCCTCCTTTATGCTTCTTTTCTTATCATGCATCCGAAGGCTCTCATATATTCGAACAATTCTTTGATCGGTTTCCTTTTATTTTCTTTATTCATTCTTCCTTTTATTTTCCTGCATTCAAGTATGTATTCCAAACTTTTTTTTTCCTTCCTACAACATCGGCATAGAGTATCTGCGTATCCCTTTTTACCTCCTTTTCCTATATTTCCGCATCTTAACCTGGCCCATGTTTCTTTAGTTCTTCCGTCTAGGCCTTTCTCTTCCCAATACTCGTCCATTTCCATACGTTGTTTTCGATTTTTGTACTTCCTACAATAGGTTGAATTCTCAATTTTGATCCAGGCTCGTGACAGTTTCTATTTGGTTTTTATTCCTTATAGCTCTTTCGTTTATTTGTCTTGCTCCCTCCATATCATCATCTATTTTCCTTCGCCATAATGCTCCTACTCCTACCTCCTCCATGGAGCTCTTCATTTTCAGTCTACATTTAGATGAGTTGCAAAGGGTGGTTTTAAGGCGTTACCCTCACTTGCAAAAAAGGCCTTTTTCATAATTTTTTTTAAAGAAAACTACAAAACTTTTTTAATCGATCAATATACCATCTTAAAGAACACATCTTGAAGAACTTTCGGTAATTTTTTTATTGAACAATATTACATTATTTAGTGGCAAATGGCCGTCAATGAAATAATGTTTTTATATACACGGTTTGCGGTGACCAACATTGCGGCGAAGTGGATCATCTGAAGAAAAAAATGCGGATGGATTTAGTCAAATATAAGTATAAACTAGTCTTTAATCGAAGGATTTTAAAAAATATTCATTTTTCACAAAATGGCGGACAGTCAAGTTAATGGTTCGATTTTAACGAAAAAAACGGCCGTTCTTTGGCTATAAAACGGCCATTTTTTTTCGAAAAAAAAACGAACGATTAAAGACTACATTTATGTATTAAATAAGCCTGCAAAATTTCAAGAAAATCGGTTCATTAGTGTTCGAGTAATCTTGGTCACCGACTTCAGAAATGCCATTTTGAGAAACACGCGTTTAAAGTTTCTCTTTCAACGCGGATTTTTCTCTTTCAACGCTCATATCTCAGTCAATTTTGTTCGGATCGACTTGAAATTTTCAGGACATATTCTCAGATACTTATACTTCAAAAAGATCGATTTTTTTCAAAATCGCAAGTGGGGGTAACCCCTTAAATACTCCTATTTCTTATTTTTACGAGAACATTCACGACGTTTTATAATAAGAAGTACCCAAATAATAAATATTATAATCTCATACTATAATTACTTATGTTATCTTGATTTAACTTAACAGAACAATTCAGATAACGATAAGGTTATTGTGATACATTGATCTTTCTATCCCATTTATCAGTCGATGAGACGTATTGGAAGTACCACGTGCGAATCACTTTGGTAAAATGATGCTTGACTGAGAAACATTAAGTTCCCATTGACCCTCGTAAAATGTCTTTTATTGATCTTAATTGGCTAGCGTTGTCCGCCATTGGTTCTTTCTGCTGGTTGTAGTTTTGCGACATACTGCGGGTGGTCGATCTACAGAAAACGTTCGTCTTTATATGTGTTCTCGTACCAATAAAACTTGCTTTTTAACGGAACACATGCCGGATAGATCGGCATGATGGTAATTTTTTTGCCAAACGAGCGAATCATCGTCATTGAGGCAATTTATTCAACTGCAATTACAAAAGGCATACAAGTATGTTTGTAAATTTTTAAAAAACCAGGCTGCTTAACAGATTTAAAGAACAATTTCCTATAATGTTATGATGCAATATCTATCACCTTTTTTATCGTATCATAAAAAAGTAAAAATTTACCACAGTATAACTAATCTTTTTTTATTCTACGATCCTTGATGTCAAAAGGTCATTCTTTACTATTGTTTTTAGTTGTGCTCCATTTTAATATAATTAAATAATAAGCGAATGTACAATATTTGGTAAAACGTTGTGTAGTAATTATAATAATAAATAGTGTTCGCTGAATTCGACGTGATAATCGTGAGTCTTCAGAGTATAATCTGAATAAGTGAGAATCGCAGAAAAGAAACCTTAGACACATTTCGAGGATTATTAATTGAAGGACCGTGTTACGTGAAGCTTGTGATGAAATCGCTCTCACTGTATAAGTATGTGTCACTGCGCGTGTGTGTGTGTGTGTTTGTGTGTGTGTGTGTGTGTGTGTGTGTGTGTGTGTGTGTGTGTGTGTGTCTGCGTGCGTGCGTGCGTGCGCGTGTGTGCGTGTGCGTGCGTGTGTGTGTGTGTGTGTGTGTGTGTGTGTGCGTGCGTGCGTGCGTGCGTGCGTGCGTGCGTGCGTGCGTGCGTGCGTGCGTGCGTGCGTGCGTGCGTGCGTGCGTGCGTGCGTGCGTGCGTGCGTGCGTGCGTGTGTGTGTGTGTGTGTGTGTGTGTGTGTGTGTGTGTGTGTGTGTGTGTGTGTGTGTGTGTGTGTGTGTGTGTGTGTGTGTGTGTGTGTGTGTGTGTGTGTGTGTGTGTGTGTGTGTGTGTGTGTGTGTGTGTGTGTGTGTGTGTGTGTGTGTGACGGAGGAGGAGATTCCTGCGTACGCCTGTGCCCGTATGCGTGTGTGTATGGCTTGAGGCTAGTTGTACACTTGGCATTCGGTTATCCGTCTTCCATTAAACAACGTCCTGTAAACTCTCGAATTTCCATCCGGTTTTGTTCCTCATCTTGTCTTTGGACAAGCAGTCTTGACCTTAAAATGTCGGGTACATATAGATTGCTTGCTTGGATTGATTGTAATAATCTTTTACGTAGTGTAATAATCTTTACGTCTTATTCAAATTTGCATCTATACGCAAAAAATATTTCCATTCGTTCCAACATTACGTGCTGGCAAAATGTCGCAATGACAATTTAGAGTTCTATTTTTTTTAAGTGGCGTGCGTTCTTCCTTCATTGTTTTCGTTTTTTGTCATTTTGCGGTTTGCTACAAACACGCCGCATTTGGCTGTACTGTATCTACTGAGAATTCGTACATTATTCCGAGCCGAGTCGTTTCTCCGGAAGACTTATGGGTACGATTGTTTGCTACCGTTTTGTTAGTTAGCGAAATGTTTTTCCACATTGTTGGAAGTCACATAGATTATTCTGTTAAAATTGTATGATATTTTATTGACAACGCACTATAAATGTAATTTACAATTAGGTTATCATCTATTTCAGCCGTTCTGAGATACACATCGTTGGTATATACGTATATCGTTTCTATATATTTATAAATAACAATTTATCTGACATTGCGATAACATCTTCGTGTCGGCTGAAAATATTACGAGTGACGCGTACTCGTCGTAAAGATTGACCATCGCTGCATTTTTCACCTCTTTACTCTCCAACCTTCCTTCTTTGATCCCTTGCATACACGAGGTCTTCTTCACCTCGCACGCGATTAAATAACCCCACAAAGTTATGCACGTGGCTAGACTCGTGCTGAAAGTTTGCACATCTCTTCCGGACGCCGTTTCGCGATCTTTTTCAAACGTCTTATCAACGATAAAACCAAGTTTATATAACAAATTGTTGTCCGAGTATTTATTACTATACATACTATCTTCACCATTATGATTGAAATTCTTGTGGTACGATTTTTGATAAATAGAATATATGCAATTTGCAGTTTGCAATTTTGGAGTTTACGGGCATTATTTAGTATGTGCCTCAAAAATGATTTCAGCTTTAAGTGAAAGTGGGCAATTGTTCTGGTAAAGGGATCATCGAGAATCCAGAACTTGTCTGCTTACTTCGCTACTTGTATATTCAAAATTAAAATTGAATAGTAAGGAAACGCACAAATGCTTGAAAATTATTTGTGTGCACCCATTTATTTATAACAGACTTTCCAAATAAATCAATTCGAAGAGTAACACGATGAGAGCTGCATTGTAGTAATCTGAGATGGCAGAACAATTATTGCCAGAACATTTGTATTAAAGCCTGATTTTCATGATATAAGTATCGAAATATTTCATTTCTGGTAATATTACTTGGTAACCTCTCGGGAAGGATTTTTTAAAGTAATTAGCGCTGAGATGCTATCGCCCCTACGGATATTGTAAACTTCTTACACATTCTAAAATCTGAGCTTGACCCTGAAATAAAAATGTTTTATTAATTTCTACCGGACTTCCCGAATGAATCATATTTACATGCGTACATAGACATACAAATACTTATCGTATATACGAAAGGCTTGTCAATTTTTATCGACTCTTTTTGTCTACGATCTTCGAAATCGTAAACTTCGAGACTACTTCGACTCGTCGAGATCCTTCGAGAAGATCCTCCGAATTATGGATCCTCATCGTTTTGTTGACGCATGTATCCTCGGGGGATTCACTGGTAGGTTCGTAGACTAAAATATACACCCCGATCATTTCAACCGTGCAAAGGATACGAATGAGCAAATAATTCATGTATTGCTAGAATAATATGAATAAAAAAGACAGGATTATTATTTTGCAAAATGCGAATGCTGGTGGGTGTTTGAACGTAGACTATTTTCTGCGGAACTAAACTTCTCAATTCTTCTTATTTGCTGCATAGACGAGAGATGGAAAGCGTTTGCGTGAAAAATTAACTTCAAAGAGAAATTTTGCTGACAATTCATCCCGATGTTTTTGTACTTCCTTACTTGCTTATTTATTAATCCAGGGAAAAAATGTGACCCATTCCGATAAAAAAATGGATGCGATGCAGTGTCTTCTGAATCTTTTTGGAAAAAATTAAATTCCGGTAACAAACGGTAAAACGAAATTTTACCGAAGTGAACATTTTCCGAAACGCCTTGTTCACTTGGAATAACCATTTTGAATGCATTTTTCCATGCAACGAAGTTATTTTGTTTGGAAGTAAAAATTTGATTCGTTGAAGTAACAATGAACCGTCGAATTTCGAATAACAATTATAATAGCAATTATTATTATGGTAATGTTTATAATATTAATAAATTGGGTACATGAAAGTAAAACATAGCTATGTTAAAAGCGTACGATTCGATCATGATTGTCTGACACTCCTCAGTTCAAATTCCACGATTCTCGTCTCTGTAGTGAAACCCTGTGGACGGACCTTGAATCTACGGAACTGAAAAAAGACCATAAGACCGATGTCGGGGAATTACCGAGGGCGTTGTATCCTCAAGGTCGCCCAGATTTACACTGATCTCATGCTGCAGTTATTATCGCACATACAATTCGAAACGATCCTTTGGACACACACTTATACGTGTCTTTAGATTTAAAAGTACTTAAGGGGAGGTACCTGAATAAACGGCGAGAAAAACAGGTAAACTTCTGGAATGTGTATCCCAAAAACTAATGTTTAGATTGGATCCGGCTTTCTTTTATTGGAAAATATGTATACTGAGGTATGTTTAGGTATTTAAAAAAATAAATTCGTTGACTGAAAGCGATTCAAACGCGATTATCTCGAAAAATAGTTTTCAAAGTCCGTGCCAGATGAATCTCGAAAACGGCTTGTCCGATTTTGTCCAAATTTGGATACAATATTCTCCGATAGTTTTTCTCGTTCGCCACGTAGGATTTTTTTGAAATTTTCATTTTTGACGGAATTGCAACCGTTTAAATTGAACATTCGTTTTTCGTTCGCAATTTCCGACGATTTATCAAAAAATTATCGAAGAATATTGTATCCAAATTTGGACGAAATCGGGCAAGCTGTTTTCGAGGTACATCTGGCAACGACTTTGAAAACCTTTTTTTCGAGATAATCGCGTTTGAATCGCTTCCAGTCAACGAATCGATTTTGAAAAAACTCCTAAACATACCTCAATGTTCATATTTTCCAACAAAAAAAAACCCGGATCTAATCGAAGCATTAGTTTTTGAGATAAAAATTCCCGAAGTTTACCTGTTTTTCTCGCTGTTTAGTCAGGTACCTCCCCTTAAGGGGTTAGGCTGAAAATTGGGCTGTTTCAAAGAAATCAATTTTGAAGGAATAAGGAAGATGATTGAAAAATCGTTTGGACATTTATTTGTATGTACACTACCGGCCAAAAGTTTCCGGACACTTCACATAATTGCAAAACTTTCGATCACTTTGGATAATTGCGAAATTATATTAGACTAATATAATTCATTGTGCAGAGCTAAATAATATGTTCGCAAAATAATAAATGAAATGAACTATATTATTGTAACGTTGTTTGGCAGTTATCCAGTGATCGAAAGTTTTGCCATTATCGGAAGGGTCCGGAAACTTTTGGCCGGTAGTGTACATTAACTAAGTTGTGTACGAAATTTCATGAAGGACCTTTGAATGTGAGGGGCTCAACGGTGTACTTGAGTTTAGCCACCCGGTTGAGTTGAAATGAAAAAAAGTTTTTTTTTTCTTAAAATAGATAATATTGGGCAAGACTTTGTCCAAGCTTTTTACAAGCGTTTATTTAACTTGATTAAAAGCTTGAGGCGTAAAACGTCATTGCACTTGCAATGAAGCGTCAAGCTTTTAAGAAAATATTTAAAAAATGTTAAGTTCTATGTTTATGTAAGTTTGATTAAGTATGTACTGCCTGCACCTTTGATCAGTGACCAGGGATGGGGTTCTTATGTAGCTTTACTATTTAACTGCTTGCATTAAATTTTATTTTTTACTTTTTAGTTCCATAATTTATAAACAATAGCTTTTTTAAAAATATTATTTACGTTTATTTTTCTTTGTTGTTGTGTTTGAATCATTAAAACAAAGATGTTGTATTTTCTTCGATATTTCAAGAATAAATGACATCAGTACTGTTAATGACGAATGAAAACAAATGTTGAGAAGAAAAACGTCAGTCGAAACTAAGCTACTATTACACTGAATAAGTATACCAAATTTCAAGTTAATCCGTTCATTAGATGTCGCGAGATCGTGTACACGGTTTTGAAAGACATAGTTTCGAGAAAACCGCATTTTTAGTTTGACCAGCAATTCTCTTCAATTAACGTTGCCTCAAGCGACGAAAGATTTTTTTAATTTCCACAGTAGCCTAACCCCTTAAGGGAGACTACCAGTCTACAGCCGGGGAAAAGGTGAATTTCGACCATTTTTTATATATACCCGGTGGATAGAATGAATATTTCATCAAGTAGTCTTAATTATACATATCTTCAAGTATCTTTACACATTTTTTTACAAAATTTTATAACTAAAATTCCCTATGTACTTCGATGTAAAATGTTGTTATATGGTTCGAAAAAACATTCCAAGTCGATCGATACAGACTTGGCGATGCAATTTTGCCGGTCCAGGACACTATCAGACACAGACGCTTCATGGAGCTTCAGTGTCGTCACTTTGTTACAAAACCTTGTGGAAAAATTTACAAAGATCTTGGAGATATGTACAGTAAAGGCCAGTAAACCGAAGTTTTATTCTATCAACTGGGTGTTCCTAAAAAAATGTCGAAGTTCACCTTCTTCCGAGCGCAAGATTGATAGTCTACCTTAAAATAAACAATGTGTATAAATCTGTTTAAGGCGGTCCTCTAGTTTCTCGGCTGTTTTTTTACGGCTTTTTCAATAATTTCTTACGGCAAAGCATTGAAATAATCAATCCCATTGTTTTTGCATAATCTTTATTAACATTTAAATAAGCTTTACAAATTTTTTGAAGTCAAAATATATAATAGAATAAAAGTTATAGTGGCCGACAGGAAGACATCAAGTAAAAGAGGTGCTTGACGGTGACCAAGATTGCGGCTGTTCTGCTTATCTGAAATCAAAAAACCAAACGGCATTTTAATCTTCATATTTAAGATTAACGATTGAACTAGAGTGAATTCTAAATTACAAAAATTGACTTTTTTATACGCTTTTGAAAATTACATTCTATTTTTTACTCGTTTTTTCTTAAGTTTTTCGCTCGTACAAAAAAAACTATCGAAGCAATCATGATAATCCTAGTTCAATCGCTGGCTTATAACATATTAAAGATGCTGTGTAAATTTGAACAAGATCGGTGCAGTAGTTTCTGAAATATCATGGTCACCGTCTCGAAAAATGGTGTTTCGAGAAAAACGCGTTTGAAAGTATACCTGCTCCGTTCCAGGGCCGTAACTTGTGAACCACTTCGAATATCGAAAAATACTTTGGCACACATTTTCTACACATGTTGTAGATGTGATTTATGAAAAAAAAATCGATTTTTTTGACCCGAGAAACTAGAGGACCGCCTTAAAATAAAATCGCTTTATTTTGATAACTTTGCTTCAAACCTGCCAAGTTACCTTTATCAGGGTACTACATTACACATCCTGCTCTATGGAAAAACGGAGATCAATTTTCTTCCCATTTCCCTCAAATGTAAACTGTTGTCGCATTCCCGTTTGTTTCAAACAAACCGACGATCAAAAGTTGTGAAACTTTCTCTCTTCCTCTCGCCGTGCCACTCCAAGCACAGTCGAGTGAAGAATTTTTCGAGGCAAAAAAACGTCCGCGCGTATCGCGTGATACGCGTCATATGCGACTGTCCGGAGACGCATGGTAGGAATTCGTGCGACCGAGGAATTGTGAAAAAAGTTTTCGCGTTACGCGAGGGGCAAGCTGCGTGTTCCGTCTTTATCTTCAAACTCGAGCGAAAATCGTAGTCCATCTTCTTACGATACTATTATAACAAAAGGCTACTCCATTCGAAGTAACGGAAAAACCATTCTGGCATATAGTAAATAATCGAATTATGAGAAATAAGTTATTTCGATTATAAACGGAAATTTCAATCAATACTATTTTCAATTACCAATATTTTAAACGATTCGAAAAGAATAAATAGTATTGCGAAATTAAGGGGTTAGGCTACTGTGAAACTGACGAACGCTCGTTCATCATTTGGGGTAACTCAAATTGAAGAAGAAGGTCCAACATAAGGTGGAGAAATTGCAGATTAAAGGCAAACTTATTATTACAACGATAGAACTGCTAGTAAAACTTTAAACGCATTTTTCTCGAAATTATGTCTTTACAAACGGTGTACACGATTTCTCGACATCTAACGGACGGATTGACTTAAAGTTTGGTACACTTTTTCAGCGTAATAGTAATTTACTCTTGACCGACGTTTTTCTTCTTAACATTCTTTTTTTATTAGTTATTAACAATAATGATGGCATTCTTGGAAAAAAATTCTACATTTTTTTTTATTATTGCAATACGACACAAAAAAGGTCGGTCAAGTCTTAGCCAATATTATCTATTGCGGGGACAAAAAACCCGTATTTTTTGTTTTGAATCAACCGGTTGGCCAAAATCAAGCGCACCGTTGAGCCCCTCACGTTCAAACGTTCTTCACGAAAATGTTTACAACTTCTTTAAGTATGAATCTATTTTTATGAAATTTGGTACAGGACTTTGTTAATGTACATAGAAATAAATGTCCAAACGATTTTGGAATTATCTTACTTGTTCTTTCGAAATTAATTATTTAAAAGAGCCCTGATTTCCAGGCCGTCACAGTAGCCTCACCCCTTAAGAGGGGTTCATTTGTCGAAGTAATAAATAGTGAATTTTCTAAAATGAGTTTCCGTGACCATTGACATTTTCGTGAAATGACCGGACGATGAAATGAACGGAATATCTTTTAATCTTACGAAGAACTTTTTTTATAGACTGTAGTCGTTAAGATTATTCGCAGAATCGGCGAATTTGAATATCGTTTTCTTAAAAAGTGGCTTGGTGCTGATAAGTGAGCGAGCATGAGTATATACTATTCGAAGACGCCTAATATTCGACCACGGACTTTCATCCCTGGATTTACCGTGATCCGACAAACAAAAACACCTGGGGTCATGTCTGACGTACGAAAATACGTAAGCGACTAGGATGCTACGTTAATTCACGTGAGCTTACGTTTTAACGAAGACTACGTCACGTTTTACCGTCAACCTGTCACGTACTGAGATCATTGACGTGCCTCCCGTCACCTTGCGTCTTTTGCAATCGACAATGAACTTCACCGAGCGAATCCTCTCGTGGGTGAGCCTCGAGCCGATTGCCCAAACTAGACGAATTGATGACCCGAACGATTCAGAGGCTACAAATATTATGTAACTTTTACCATTCATTCGAAGCTTTCATTTCATAATTTCTCAAAACTCGAGCAATTTTGATGATTGCAAAGTTGTGCTACTGAACCGTAATTGTGGAACGTACAAGTTGTATTTGGGTATGGAATTATTGTCCTTTGATCCCTCAAGGCGTTACCCCCACTTGTAGCGCAAAAAAGGCCTTTTTCGTGATTTTTTTTAAAGAAAACTACAAAACATTTTTAATCGATCAATATACCATCTTGAAGAACTTTCAGTAATTTTTTTATTGAAAAATATTACATTGTGTAGTGGCAAATGGCCGCCAATGAAATAATGTTTTTATACACACGGTTTGCGGTGACCAACATTGCGGCGAAGTGGATCATCTGAAAAAAAATGCGGATGGTTTTAGTCAAATATAAGTATAAACTAGTCTTTAATCGAAGGATTTTAAAAAATATTCATTTTTCACAAAATGGCGGACAGTGAAAGTTAATGGTTCGATTTTAACGAAAAAAAACGGCCGTTTTTTGGCTATAAAACGGCAATTTTTTTCGAAAAAAAAACTCGAACGGTTAAAGACTACATTTTTATGTATTAAATAAGCCCGCAAAATTTCAAGAAGATCGGTTCATTAGTGTTCGAGTAATCTTGGTCACCGACTTCAGAAATGCCATTTTGAGAAAAACGCGTCTAAAGTTTCTCTTTCAACGCTCATTCAACGCGGATTCTTCTCTTTCAACGCTCATATCTCAGTCAATTTTGTTCGGATTGACTTGAAATTTTCAGGACATATTCTCAGGTACTTATACTTCAAAAAAATGCAATAAAAAAAATCGATTTTTTCAAAATCGCAAGTGGGGGTAACCCCTTAATTCAACGCGCGGGTAAAGAAAAGCAAGTTTCCTAATATATTACTCGCGACCGTGCATCTTAATGGGCCCAACGACAAGTTTACTGTATTCCAACTAAAAGCTGATCCACGTGCCGTGCAATATAAAAGTTCAAATCGGATTCTCCGTCATCATTCTTGATGACTTTTATGGTCAGAAGCACTCGAAATACGTTTCCGAGTCTCCATTGTTGATTTTTCATTTGTATAAACGAAAGTCAGGGTTGGGTGCGAATTTGATTGTTTTCGAAGAAAATTAAGCCTGCAAAGGCCGGGCCGTGTCATCAAGATATCACAAAGCAGTGTTATTTCATCAACTTTAATTGATCTCTAATGGAAATTTACACAAAAGAAGTGATGATGTGAAATGTTGATAAGGATTCAGAAGGAAAATCTATTGAACTTGCTAAAAAAGATTTTTTCGCAGTTTAATGATGCACAATTTTACAGAAGGTCGATACTATACTGAGACTACTTACGATGTTGATTATTCAATATTTGCAATGTTAAGAAACTACCCGAGCTCGCGTCTATGATAAAATATTGAAACCTTTGGACTCTTTCAATCTACAGGAAGTTCTGTAAAATAATTATTCATGGCGGATATACGCATACGTGAGATTATCCCTCATTGCTTCCCTGATTTGTATTGGTTTACGTATGTTAAAACAATTTTTTTTCTAGAGGAGATCAATTGCTCATTCTAAACAGGGTATTAGACCCTTTTTTGAAAGGTGTCTCAATTAGATCCTTTGGTGGTAATAAACTACTAAAAAAATTATTTCTATTTTATGAAACCGATAAGTGTCATAAAAATGCATTTCAATTTTATGTTTCAAATTTCCGCGCGAAAACGCCAGCCGCCATGTTGCTTCGGTTCGCTTTGCTGCGCCAATTGTGAATACGTACTTTTTTTGGGTTACAAGTGAGTTACAAGCCCTATCCTTGGAGTGTTATTCCTAAATATAAGAATACTAGTGTAAAAACACCGAAAAAGTTGTAGACTAAAATGCCAATTGATATAAACATGAGGAAGACTTGGTTGAAACATGCGAGAAGAGATCCAAAGTCATAGACCGAAAAAAAGCTCATTAGTTATTTTTTTAAGTACAGATAACTATTTGAAAATTTGCAATTACCCAGGCAGCATAAATGTCCAATTGACGTCGATAAGTTACCGTTGTCAGGTTACCTTTAAGACATGACCGTAAGATAACTATTTGACATCTTTCAAATGACATCTCGTATAATGCTGCCGTAAAGTTATCTTTTTTATGATATGGATATAGGATCTTTCGGATATCGGTAGTATGCTGTCTTTTAAGATATTTGGTATTGGCGGGAAATAGTAAAAAGTCATCCAAATGTTGTCTTAAAGATCGCATCCAACGGATCACTTTTATCATAGTGCGAATGTAGCGTGTCATATTTCATTTCACCGGCAAAAAATTGTGTGTAACGACAAGTAGTTGAAAAAATAAAGGTTTTGAAAGACATATACGTGAGTGCCTTTTATCCTATTCTTTTCGCCTCCGTGAGTACATATATGTGTTTAATGTACTATCTTTCTATTCGTTTGAGGTTATCCACGGGATGGCTTGGAGCATGGCAACCAGCAAAAGACGTTACTGCAACGGGAGAGACGTCTAATAACGACTGTACCGTTTTTATAATATTAAATTACATTTCACTTATAATGAATTAATCGATGTTTTATTTATAATGACCTAGCCCACTTCGAAACCGACATAACAATATCGTATCAATTTCTTCATGATAAAAATTAACTTATTAACAGTCTAGATTATTGAGCCGCATTAAATATTCTAGACTACTAATAGGTTAATTTTTATTAAAAAATGGATAGGATATTGTTATACATATATATCGCCAATAAATAGATATCTTTTCGATAGTACTCTTAGATACCATTTAGATGTCGTTTTGTTAACCTCGTTCGGATGTCTATTGGACGACTTTTAGATGGCAGTGGTATCTTGGCATTTTTGTGCCTTTAAGAGGATATCTTTAAGATATATCGATTTGATGACTTTGCGCTAACGTACCGACAACCGAAAAGAGTTAACCTTTTGTCGACACTTTGATAACCATTAAAAGTTGCCGTATAGTTAACTATCGGACACAAATAAGTTATCTGCCAAGCGGACATAAGTGATACGTTTTGTAATACAAAACGGCGTCTTTTTGGACAACCAAAAAGTTATCCGTATCCGTTTCGCGATATCTTTCGGATGCCATATAGATAACATTTTGCTACCTGGGTAACTATGACAAACGATAATGTATAGGCCTCCGAAGTAACTTTCGTGGTGGCGCCGCGCAACGGTTGCCGGTGGCAAAACTTGGATTGGCGCGTGGCGGTTAAGACGGAATGACACCTCATCTCGGTCGGTATGGTAGAACAATTATAGATACCCAAAAATCTCTGAAATGGCTCTTCAGATCCCGTCGAAACAGTTGTCTGCCCCTTAAATTTTCTGAATTTGAGGGGCAGACAGCTGTTCGTCTATCTATTTGACGTCGTTTGGCAAAGTTTCGACGGGATCTGAAGAGCCGTTTCAGAGATTTTTGGGTATCTATAATTGTTCTACCATACCGACCGCGATGAGGTGTCATTCCGTCTTAAGTCAAACGGGCACAAACACGAAAGAGCTAGGGTTGAGCAAGCATCATCGATTGTAGATCTCACATTGTGAATGGAATGTGCTTGTAAATAAAATAAAATAGTGTAATGGAACTAATGATGATTACTTGCGGATTTCAATGTATCCTCATGACTTCCTTTCGCCCTAAAAGCATATCTAAAGGTATGTGACGAAGAGAAAGTTAATGAAATTGTACATTGGCTGCACACAAATTATTTTCTGCCGTACAACAAAATTTCTATTAAAATTATTGTTTGCATCGGAAATTTATATAAAGGATGTTGTAATATAGGCAGAAAACTTTAGGACAGTCATCATGTATCGGATGTTCGCGAAATTGTTGCTGGTGAGAAAAGGACTGTGACGGGAAAAGTTCTTCCTCAAACACGCGTCAACAATCCCAAATATGACGTGAAACGCTGTTTTTACAACGTAAACATCACACGCGGTACTGTCATTCAAAGGACTGTGACGGGAAAAGTTCTTCCTCAAACACGCGTCAACAATCCCAAATATGACGTGAAACGCTGTTTTTACAACGTAAACATCACACGCGGTACTGTCATTCACGCAAACACCTGATTTAAATGGCGACCGGCATACTGCACTAGCAGACGAAAACCAATTCAAGTTTTGCCAAAACTCGTCGTAAGGGCTGCGCCTCTAGAGTTACTTCGGAGGCCTATAGTTGTTGTATGGTACGGTTGATCCTTTCTTTCACAGGTTAGCGAGTAATACGCCTACCGCTTTCTTGGTTTACTATGTCAATGACGTCACGTCGGAATCCATTATGGCGGCTACCGTTTCGCATGTTCGTTGAACAGATGGAAAAAGTATTTTTTAAAGAAATGAATTATAAAAATTACTTTATGTTTTTATAAATTAAAACCAACATTATTCGATTGCTTATTGCGGGAACTACTTTATTCATACATTCTTAGTATTTTTCTTACATAGAGTAAAATACCCTATTACTCGCGAACATTTTTTCCTATTGATTTCCGTCCCAAATTGCATCCAGAGTGCCATTCTGATCTCAAATGAAATCGATCAAAGTGATCGCAGGCCAATGAAATTATCGAAGATCTCCTTCAGCACTGCTCCCCAGGGCTATGCAGTAGGAATCGGAGAAGCTAATAAGACAAGTGAATAAGGAAAAAAATGGCTTTCCCCCTTCTCCTGTGCGATTTCAGAATCGAAAGCGAATAATTTTGAACGGTGTACGTGTCTAGTATCATGTAGAGTTGCCACGTCAGAAGCGTTCATTCTTTCGTTTTTGCATACCGTTAATTCGCGACCGGTAGTTTTGTCCAATTCAAACGATAAACATTCGACGCAGTTAGGACCAAGCGGTATTTCTTTTCTTTATTATCTTGTCTCGCATATTTTTACAAAAGTGCATTTCGACGTAACACGCACGCACGTGTATACTTTTCGGTTATTTTTATCATAGCCATCCAACGGACCATAGTGCCAAAATATTCTATTGGGTGAGAAGTCTTTTTTCGTATCAGATTAATTCCATTTAAAAATTCGAAAACGTTTTTTTTTATGTTGTGCGTTTTAGCAATAAGAAAAATTGAAGGATTTTATACCAGTTTTTGGTATCCAAGTCACTAAGATCATACGAAATTTATTTGACACGGAAGGAGTGTGCACTGAAAGCTTCTAGAGAAGATAAAAAGTGTGCGGTTCATACTGAGCGCGTTTATTTAGTTTTGACCATATCCGAGTTAATTGACGTCAGTTTGTTTGGGTTTGGGGAGTATTTGTGTGTACGTTTGCACGCGTGTCCGTGTGTCTGCGAAATATAGTTTCAACTATTACAACTAACGTATTATGAGTTCGTACGTCACAGACTTGGCTATTGTAGGAACAGCACATAGATCGTCATCAAGATGATTTACGTAAATCATCTGTGTAACGAACGGAACCCGAGTGCTGAATATTTCCATCGAGGATTTTGCAAACAAGAATCGTACATTCTCATTTCGCGAAGCAATTGATGGATTAACCTTAGAAGGCGGGAAGCGCGTGTTTTTAATGGAGGAAATCCACTTATATTTTCCATCATCAATCGAGAAATGAAACAGAATAACAATTCTATTAGGATCATGTCGTAGTTATTCCGAATTGCGTCACGCGTCTACGTGAATCAATTTTGAGGAGGGAACACCCTCTCGAAGTACGTAAGAAGAAATATTGCGCGACGCAGTTTCATAACATAATTGTTGTTTGCTTGCAATAATTCGCAGCGGGGATCAATGACGAACCGATTTTTCTTTTGTCACGGACAATGTTTTGTATCACAATGGATGGACGAAATCTTGAATCATTGTATTATTCCCAACGAATATCATTCTTTTAGATATATAAGTGCCGAATATTAATCGTTAACTAAAAAATAGTATCACAAAGTGAACCATTATCATTAAATACGTAGGGCACATTGGTGGGCGACGCAGAAAAAAATGTCTTCCCTAAAATGCGGAATAATAAGTACAATCAAAATAATTAAAAAAAACTTTAATGTCATAAGTAGGAATTTTTCTTTCGATACAAAAAATGTTTACCGTTACATTAGAGGTTGATTGCCGATAACAAGTGAAAAATGCGAATAATTTCAATCAAGTTCTGCAAAATAAAATATTACATTATTCACTTAACAAATACTCATAAATAAGCATGATAGCTTACCTCCTTGTTGAAGGGGTCTTCTTACTTTCAACACTAAAAAAATACTATTTTTATGATTTTTTAAATAGGTTTATATTATAGATTTTGATATAAAAGTTGTTACACTAAATAAATACACTTTCGAAATACATTGAAATTTTTTTATGTTGCATCTATGTAACGCAAACAAACTTTAAACGCGTTTTTCTCGAAACAACGTTTTTCGACGCCTTCTTGATAAAATCTTTGAAACTACTGAACCGATCCTTATTAAATGTTAACCACATATTCTTTACAACTATAGCTATAGCGCATAACGGATCTTCTTAAATTTTAATATTTACTATTTTTTGCCAAAAACGGTGAAAAAAAAACGTTTTTTTTAATGCCCGCCACTTTCTAATTTTTGCATATATAAAAAAATGTGATATGATATGCGCTATAGCCATTAAGGCAGTAGTCTGCTTTAGAAGCCGAAAAAAAGCGTTTTTTCAGCAATTTTTTTGAAAGGGAAGGAAATGATTGCGGTAAACGAGATTTTGAGACGATAGTGTATTATATTCAAGCTTTAAAAAACAATTTTTATTATTAAAAAATATTGAAATTTTTCAAAGTTGTAATGATTTTTCTGGGGCGCCTGGAGTCTGCACTTGTAAATCGGTGCCGATGATGGAGGTCGTGCGATGCATCTGAAACAGTCGAACCAAATTTTTTTTTAGTTTTTATAAGTTCCTTTTCTATATGAACTAAAAAAATACCGAAGAAATGATGAAATTCCAAATTTTTTCGAAGTTTGAAAAAAAAATTCACTTTTTTGAAAAAAAAAATTCACTTTAAGTTGCAAAACGAGTAATTTAAATAGTACTTTTGTCCAACTTTTTTAGTTCAAATAGAAGATAATTTAATACTGAAGCTAGATCACTTTGATTTTTTTCGATCGGACATATATTGTTTTTGCTATCGCCGGCACCGTTTTCTAAAACTTGTGAAAATGAAAACTCGAGAAAACGGACTTTAAAGTTTTCGGTCCAAAAAAATATAAGTTTTTGGAGACTTACACTAATTAGATGTTAATCAGCTATCCCCGGGCCATACAATAATCCTTCCTCTTCTTCAAATCGATTGTTTGAAGCCTGTAAAGCAGACTACTGCCTTAACATACTGAATCTAAAACCGTATATTTTTTTTTCTTTCGGCTGATCCATCTCCGAGATTTCAGCAACAGCGCAGACCTACAATTTTTCCAGGACATTTTTTTAACTACCATTTTCGTCTATAAATAGTGACTTAAATAAATACATTTAAAAAAATGTATTTCGAAAGTGTATTTATTAAGTGTAACAACTTTTATATGAATATCTATAATATAAACCGATCAAAAAATTCATGAAAATAGCCTTCTTTAGCGTCCAATGGGAGCAGACCCCTTAATTGAATCCTTCATTATATGAAATACTTACTTAAATGAATAACTGCAGACGTGCGAAGGTATGATGACGCATAATTCTACTAGATATATAATAGACGAATATTAATCTTCAAATAAACAATAGTATCACTAAGTGAGCCATTATCACCAGATACGTAGGACATATCGGTGAACGATACAGAAATGAAGCCTTCCTCAAAATGTGACATAATAATTCCGAACAATCAAAATAATTTTAAAGAAATAAAACTTCACCAGTAGGAATTAGTATTTTGTTTCGCGGCAAAAATCGTTTATCGTTCCATTCGAGGTTAATTGCCGGTAACAAGTGAAACCCGCGAATAATTTCATTCCACATAGATCAAGTTGTGTAATGTTAAATATGAAACTATTTGCTCAAAAGCGACTGACAAATAAGCAAGATAGTTCACTTTCTTGTTTAATTGAATCCTTTATTATATCAATTACTTACGTAAATTAATCATTCAAATCACGCACAGGAATAAGCACGATACCTTCCTTACTTTATCGTTTTAGTATTTAAAAAGAAGTTTAAAAAAAGTAAAAAAAATAGGGCAATAATGATTGTTCGAATGAGTAAAGAATGAAATAAAGGAGCATACGAAAAAGCTCCATTATGCACCATAACCTTTATTCTATTATATATTTTGACTTCAAAAAACTTTTAAAGCTTATTTAAATGTTAATAAAGATTATGCAAAAACAATGAGATTGATTATTTCGATGCTTTGCCCGTAAAAAATTATTGAAAAAGCCGTAAAAAAACAGCGGAGAAACTAGAGGACCGCGTTAAGAATCGAAACATAAAACCAACGAGAAAACCGAGAGCATAATGCTGGGTAACTGGCCATCTCACCTCCACTCCTATGGCCAACACACTATGGAGAAATAGCCAATGGTGATATTGAAAAAAAAATAGTAATTTTAAGGTTGATCCGATATGAGTTTGTTTTAATTTCGTAAATTATCTTAAAGTTAAAGGTTCAAAGTTTAATTACAAATGAAGATCGGTTAAGAAACGTCTGTACTTTTATTTTGACGGACCCTTAAAGAACTGTGGCCAACAACCCCGGACTTACCCTATAGCCATAGTTGTAAAGAATATGTGGTTAAAATTTAATAAGGATCGATTCAGTAGTCTCGAAGATTTTATCAACAAGCCGTCGAAAAACGTTGTTTCGAGATAAACGCGTTTAAAGTTTGTTTGGGTTACATAAATACATTGAAAAGTATTTCAAATGTATTTTGAAATTGTATTTATTAAGTGTAACAACTTTTATATCAATACCTATAATGAAAACCTATCAAAAAATTCATGAACATAGCCTTTTGTTATCGTCTAAAGTAAGGAGATCCCTTGTTCAAGATTGCAGACGATGTGCATTAACGGGTTACCCCCACTTGCGATTTTGAAAAAATCGATTTTTTTATTGCATTTTTTGGAAGTATAAGTATCTGAGAATATGCCCTGAAAATTTCAAGTCGATCCGAACAAAATTGACTGAGATATGAGCGTTGAAAGAGAAGAATCCGCGTTGAAAGAGCGTTGAAAGAGAAACTTTAAACGCGTTTTTCTCAAAATGGCATTTCTGAAGTCGGTGACCAAGATTACTCGAACATTAATGAACCGATCTTCTTGAAATTTTTCAGGCTTATTTAATACATAAAAATGTAGTCTTTAATCGTTCGATTTTTTTTTCGAAAAAAAATGGCCGTTTTATAGCCAAAAAACGGCCGTTTTTTTTCGTTAAAATCGAACCATTAACTTTGACTGTCCGCCATTTTGTGAAAAATGAATATTTTTTAAAATCCTTCGATTAAAGACTAGTTTATACTTATATTTGACTAAATCCATCCGCATTTTTTTTTTTCAGATTATCCACTTCGCCGCAATGTTGGTCACCGCAAACCGTGTATATAAAAACATTATTTCATTGACGGCCGTTTGCCACTAAACAATGTAATATTTTTCAATAAAAAAATTACTGAAAGTTCTTCAAGATGTGTTCTTTAAGATGGTATATTGATCGATTAAAAAAGTTTTGTAGTTTTCTTTTAAAAAATTCATGAAAAAGGGCCTTTTTTTGCGCTACACGTGGGGGTAACGCCTTAATATCAGTTGAATCGAGAAATTCTCGGATTAATTCGGATAGCGGGGCAAGATCACAAGAGAGCATGATCTCTTATCATACCCGATAGGAACATTTCTAACGAGCGTATAAAAAGCACGAATGTGTGTTGAATATCTCTTCCGACTGTTTCAATCAACTGCTCGCTTTCTCTCCTTCTTGAACGACGCCTCTCATTATCTCCCTCTCTATATTGTACCACATACACAAAGTTGATCGCGGAACGTCTACGTCATTAATCACTAGCGAAGGTTCAGTGTATAGACGTACGAGTGTCGCAGGTGAATTCCCCTCGTCGTAAAACCCACACGTGTCTGCGTCAGACGGATCACGATGTCTGTCGAGACCGACCGACGACGTACGAAGGTCGGGAGACGATTCGCGGCGCCTTTAAAACCCCGACTCATCGCGCCAACTCGGACAATCGAGACCTAAAACTCGCCAAGTGCGCATCGCACCGACAAAACGTCGAACCGTAATAAAGCGACAAACCGACGACAGATCGGAAATATTTTGCGAACGCGTGTCGTACTACCGCTTCGTGAAAGAACAAAAAAGAACAAAACAAAACGATCGTGAGAAACATTGTGAATTTGTGCCCCGAGTGAAGAGAACGAAATTATTCATTTTGTTTCTCGTGTGAAAAGTATCGTCGAACTGCGAGTTTTCCGGTTCTCAAGAAACTCGAGAATCGAACTCCGAACTTTGTTCATTTGAAACGAAAGGGGAAGCAACGTCGCGATCGAAGATGTACACGAATCCGTTCAACCGCAAGCACAGCACGATTCGTCAGGTGTTGGATCGTCTCCTTGATCCAACGAGGAAGCCAATAAGACGATCGGAAAGTGTTTCAAGCTCGGGTAGCAACAGTTCCAAGAGTACCAACGGCTCGTTCGGCTCATCGTCGACATCGAGCTACGGACATCGTGGAATACTACAATGGGGACGAAAATGATCGAAGACTGCGAAGGATCGAGAAAAATCAACCTTTAGTCTTTCGACGAACGAAACATTGAATTCGTGTTTTTCCTTCGTTTTGTTACCAAACAAACAAAACACACATTCCTTTTTCACGTATACTGTAATGAAGTGCGAGTTGTACAATGAGAAAAAGAATGTAGACGAACTACCGAACGCGATACACGTTCGGAGATGTTCAAGCCGGGAGAGAGGGAGAGAGAGAGAGATCCAGACACAGCCACACACGATGACGAGAGAGAGCAAAGATCATTTTATTGCTCTGCGAAGAGACATCGATTTTTCGTGAGGCTAGAACTGGATCGTCAGGAGGTTGCTGAACATTCGGACAAGAATTCTTCCGGGTTGGGGGAAGCGAGGGGAGCGGCAAAAACGAATGCTCCGGATACTTTCCGTGCCGTAAGGCTTCAGCGTGTCGTAAAAAAACGATCGGCCGCAAAGAGTGACTTCCAAGCCTGCAACCATCCTGCCCGGAATACCTCATGTTCTGAGACTTGGAAATCAACCGCCGAGTCCTGAAAATCGCCGATCCGAAGACATCGGGAATACAACGTGAGGAACGAGAGGACTCTGATATCAAGCCACGTGGATGTCGATGCTGCACGACGCGTACTATATATACCTATTGTGACCATGTTCCAACGTTTGTTTCCAATGTTCTCCGTGTACACGCGAACTCAATCGAAATGGAACTTCATTCGTTACGTTCGACAAATGATTTGCAGCAATTCATGTATAAACGAGTTCAAGACAATCAATTCAATTCGCTAGAACGGAAATTTGGTCGTATACGCTACGATCCCAAGTTGCAATTATCGCGTATTCCATCTATACATCACAATCACCCTATTTGGTATACATGCATCGACGAGCCTGTTAGAATAAGTTGCTAGTCAAGAAAGCCAGTATTAGCCGTTTAATCATTTGCCAAAATCGATCATCAATACGAAGACGTTGCGAGCAACGACACATCTTTACTCAGCTCACTTTCATTAATTTATTTGTTCATGATTATCATTTATCGCATCGAAGAATATGTCTATGACTTCGAACAAAAATAAAAGACAACAAAATTTACTACTAATTGTCAAGTTGTCATTTTTATTATAACGCTAACCATTCCCCTTTCCTATTCCCTGCGAATTATATCAATTTACATTTATTTGTGAAATAATTGAAAGGAAAAAGCATTTAGATTTTGTCATACAGATTTCTCGTTCAAAAAGCTCCACAATGTATGAGGTTCTACGACCTTGACATTTTCGAAGTTGCACAAACTCGCGATCACTTACGCGATCCTGTTCCGGGTATACGGGGCTTTCGCTTCCCGTTGACCACGAAAATTACTTTACAAGTGACTGATAATAATATTGATAGAAACGGTAGCAGCAATGAATTATTGATACTGCTTCGGAGATAGCAAAATCGACGTTGACCTTCACACCGTGCGATTCTCTCTTGCCTTCCGGACGCCAATTAAAAGCTGCGGGATTCATGGCCATTGCCGCTCAAACGATAGAGAAAAAGATATTCGAGGCAGTGCAGACTCGAAACTCCGATTTTGGTTAAGGGGTTACTCCCACTTGCGATTTTGAAAAAATCGATTTTTTTTATTGCATTTTTTTGAAGTATAAGTATCTGAGAATATGTCCTGAAAATGTCAAGTCGATCCGAACAAAATTGTCTGAGATATGAGCGTTGAAAGAGAAACTTTAAACGCGTTTTTCTGAAAATGGCATTTCTGAAGTCGGTGACCAAGATTACTCGAACACTAACGAACCGATCTTCTTGAAATTTTGCAGGCTTATTTAATACATAAAAATGTCGTCCTTAATCGTTCGATTTTTTTTTTCGAAAAAAATGGCCGTTTTATAGCCAAAAAACGGCCGTTTTTTTTCGTTAAAATCGAACCATTAACTTTGACTGACCGCCATTTTGTGAAAAATGAATATTTTTTAAAATCCTTCGATTAAAGACTAGTTTATACTTATATTTGACTAAATCCATCCGCATTTTTTTTTCAGATGATCCACTCGCCGCAATGTTGGTCACCGCAAACCGTGCATATAAAAACATTATTTCATCGACGGCCGTTTGCCACTAAACAATGTAATATTTTTCAATAAAAAAATTACTGAAAGTTCTTCAAGATGTGTTCTTTAAGATGGTATATTGACCGATTAAAAAAGTTTTGTAGTTTTCTTTAAAAAAATTCATGAAAAAGGGCTTTTTTGCGCTACAAGTGGGGGTAACGCTTTAAAGCGCACCAAGGGACGAATGGATTTTGTTGGTTATAATTCGACTTTATCAAACGGCGCATCATTGGATGAAGACTTATCAGGGTACACTGAACTATTATTAGACTACAGGAGTACTTATGTGATATACTATAAATCAGACTTGCGGTTTATCAACTCTTTTTTACGACGATAGTTCTTAGCGATTTCCAAAATACGATAAGTTGGTTGCTTTTTCAAATAGAATGTTACAAGAACGTGAACCGGTGTACATTTTTTGCTCCTGATTCCTAATACCCTTGCGGGCTTTCACATATGTATTATTGTTCCCAATTGAACAGTTTTCCTATCACTCCCTGCCCGCGCTTACCTAATCGGCCCTCACTTCCGTTGCGTTCACAGCCATCTTGAGGCCGTATTCCAGTGTGAATAACCATTTTCAAGATTTTTTGGGAATTAAATTTAGAGAAACGCATACATCTACAGTGTTGGTATTTCACGTTTTTTCAAATTCTATACTTTACGAATATGATTGTCATACAGCCCTCCATCTTTTCGATTGCTTTATAGTTACTATTTTTCCGGTCCGCGAGACGTGAAAATTTTATTGTAAAAATCAGAATACTCTTTTTTCAATCGCCGCTCATCGGTTGATGCGCCACAGCCGGTGCATGGCTAAGCGATCACCGCGCCTAGTGTCGGCCATGAACAACATCGAAGTGCCGCCAGAGCCGAACCCTGACCGCCTATCCAACAGCTTCGGTTATTATTTTATTATATTATATTGCTATGTATATATGCGTAATTCTCCCCAAATGATCCATTTGCATGTAATCTGACTTTTAAAATAGATGCTATTCGATTACTTTGTAGGTTTTTTTTGGAATACAACAGATTGAAATATTTTGAAATCTTCCTACGAGACAGACATGGCAGAAAGTCGTCGTTATTCTTTATTTTCTATATTTTGAGTATGAAAATTACTCCTCTGGAGCGTAACTATCCAGACTTCATATACAGTAGCAAAGCTAAAGAGGTACTTAAAACTTGCATGAACCCATTCAAATCAGTTCATATATTTTTTTACGGCTGGCGCTAATTGATCACGTTTGCCAGAACAGTGCCTTCTAGATCGCCTTTTCCGAAAAAACTGATCGTGTCGTATCACTTTTGTAGCTTGCGCTTTTTTCTACAGACCTTGAGTGTTATGCGGTGGTGTCACACGCGAGGTGGTCATTCCACTGGTCATTCTTAAATGTATTATTCTTCAACTAATTAAGTCACTCTTCACTTGTTCAAGTGGAAATTTTAGACACCTACTCACCACCAGGTTTTGAGGTTAGAAACACATAGCATGCCGCGCTGTTCATAATAACCCGCTTGAATCGTCATTCCTCTAGTATTATTCCTCTGGGTTCCTTCCAACATGTAAGATCTAGAGACATGATGGATGCGCCAGAGGAATGGCACCATCTAGGGTACCCATGTATGGATATGCATGAGGTTACATAAAAATTATTGTCTTAGATTATTGCTATGCCGCCATCGAAAGAAGAAAGGCCCCGTGGACAATGAGAAGCTGAAAAACGGAAATACAAAAGGATTAAAAAGGATCCTGTTGGAGGAAAGAAGTTGAAACAAAATGAGCTAGATCAATATTAAAAAAAAAAAGAAAAAGATGATATTAATAAACCAATAAAAACTTAATACGAAAAGGTTCGCATCATTCCTCTAGCCCTACTATTTCTTTCGATCATCATAAATCTCGCAAAACTAAAAATCCGTGTGATCCATAGGGAATTAATTTATATCGATTAGAGCTGGAGTCGATTGCAATTTTGAAATGAAAAAATTAAATATCCTTGGTTATAAATTTCGTTCTCCTGCAAAGAGATGAATTCGGAAGAGCCACCCATAACACACACATATATATATATATATATATATATATATATATACACACTAAGCGCAACAATTAAGGGATCACTATTTTTTCGACGAAAAATAGCTCTTTTTCAAACCGCTGTAACTCGGTGAAAAATGGTCGGAGAAAAAATGAAAAAAAAAAGAATTTTGTAGTGTAAACCTTCGACTTTGATAATCTGATTATAAATAATTTTTTTCATTTCGTTTAAATAAAGAAATTCGTTGTTAAACAAAACAAAACATAAAATCAAAAAATTTGCTCGAGTTTGACAAGGTACACGGGGAACAGAATTTTTTTTTTTTCGAAAATCTGTTTCGACCATTCGAAAGCGTGTATCTTTCCCAACAATTTGGTTTTTTTTTTCAATTTCTGTGCGATTTTTTTTAGCCAAGTTATCGCATCTTTACGAAAAAATGCATTTTTCAACTTTGACCGGTCATAACTCTGGTCCAAATAATCGCACAGCATCAAAACTGGCATCGTTGGAAAGCTTGGATTTCCCCCTACAAAACTGTTTATTTTTCGTATTTTTCAGAAGCCGTTTTCACCATTGTAAAACTGATTGTTTAAAAGTGTGTAAAATGCCCATTTTTACACTTTTTTGTTTATCATGTTATAACATTACAACAAATGCAGAGGCCCCAAAGGTTTTTACGTTTTTTTTTTAGTTCAGGGTATGTAAAAATACTCCACCAAATAGCAGATCGCTGCCTTTATTCTTTATTCGGGTTGCAACCCCGTTCTTTTGGAGAAAATCGAGATCCGTCAATTTTCACGAAAATCGAGGTTTCTCAGGTATCAGCGCGGGGTGAAATTTCTCGAAAAAAAAAATCAGAAAATTACGAAATTTGGTATTCAAGGGTTTTTCGAGGTTGCTGATTGCGAATCTGGGATAAAAAATGGAAAAATTCAAAATGGCGGATCCAAAATGGCGGATCAAATGCAAAAATTCTTGCAATCGGGCGAAACTCGATGTTTGGGGGTTTTCGAGGTCATTCATTACGGATCTGAGGGTTAAATTGAGGATCGCAAATTCGAATTGAATCAAACTTTGCATTTCGGTTCGCCATATTGGGCCCGTCGTTTTGCAGAAATGCAGAAATTAAATGAAATCGCATGGAACTCGGTAATCTGGTCGAAGAAATAAAAAAAACGACGGGTCCAATATGGCGAACCGAAATGCAAAGTTTGATTCAATTCGAATTTGCGATCCTCAATTTAAACCTCAGATCCGTAATGAATGACCTCGAAAACCCCCAAACATCGAGTTTCGCCCGATTGCAAGAATGTTTGCATTTGATCCGCCATTTTGGATCCACCATTTTGAATTTTTCCATTTTTTATCCCAGATTCGCAATCAGCAACCTCGAAAACCCTTGAATACCAAATTTCGTAATTTTCTGATTTTTTTTTCGAGAAATTTCACCCCGCGCTGATACCTGAGAAACCTCGATTTTCGTGAAAATTGACGGATCTCGATTTTCTCCAAAAGAACGGGGTTGCAACCCGAATAAAGAATAAAGGCAGCGATCTGCTATTTGGTGGAGTATTTCTACATACCCTGAACTAAAAAAAACGCAAAAACCTTTGGTGCCTCTGCATTTGTTGTAATGTTATAACAAAATGTGTATAAACAAAAGTGTAAAAAAAAAAGTGTAAAAATGGGCATTTTACACACTTTTAAACAATCAGTATTACAATGTTGAAAACGGCTTCTAAAAAATACAAAAAATAAACAGTTTTGTAGGGGGAAATCCAAGCTTTCCAACGATGCCGGTTTTGATGCTGTGCGATGATTTGGCCCAGAGTTATGACCGGTCAAAGTTGAAAAATGCATTTTTTCGTAAAGCTGCGATAACTTGGCTAAAAAAAATCGCACCGAAATTGAAAAGAAAACCAAATTGTTGGGAAAGATACAAGCTTTCGAATGGTCGAAACAGATTTTCGAAAAAAAAATTGCTGTTCCCCGTGTACCTTGTCAAACTCGAGCAAATTTTTTGATTTCATGTTTTGTTTTGTTTAACAACGAATTTCTTTATTTAAACGAAACGAAAAAAATTATTTATAATCAGATTATCAAAGTCGAAGGTTTACACTACAAAATGCTTTTTTTTCATTTTTTCTCCGACCATTTTTCACCGAGTTACAGCGGTTTGAAAAAGGGATATTTTACGTCGAAAAAATAGTGATCCCTTAATTGTTGCGCTTAGTGTATATATAATATGCCAGAATTACACAGCTCGTACACTGTAAAACGTGTCTTGAATTAGACAATAGCATCTTATCCGTTAAGGAATAAAGCGACTCCAGCTTTTCCAAAAGGCGAATTTCTTTAACGAGTACATTGAATGCAGTAAAAAAATGAATTGGAAAACTTTATCAAACATAATTTGAAGTGTACAAAAAAAAAGTTGTAATTATTCAATTGAACATGTCGGCGTAAGAGTCCAAGACCACGGAGTACCTCTCGTGCCAAGTGTTCCGGGACCGAAAAGATTTCTCTCACAGTTTTCAACCTAGAACAACAGAAAAAAAGCCCAAAAAAAATCTTTAAATCACATACAAAAGCTATGGAACTGCGTTCAAAAATTAGAACATACCTTTTTCAACAAACGTAGTGCAGTTTTGAATGAAAACTTTCGTTGTTGAGCAAAAAATCACCCGAGTAATTGTTGACAAAAAAAGTTAATAACCAATCACAAATTCCGTACGTAGTTCTATGGAGAATACATCTGAGAAGGTACGTACGTTCAAAATTTTAAGTGAGTCGTTGCATATTTGACTGGTTTATTTTTCCGGCCAGTGGCAAAACATGGTTTCGAGAAAAACGCGTTTCAAGTTTGAACTAACATTTAACAATAACAATGTTCGATATACCTTTAATATGCAATGCCAGCACCATACATTTGGCCTTCGAAATTAACATTGGCCTCTTCCATTAATTTTCTGAAAATTCGAAAAGCCTCGAGTAACTTTATCCCTTAGCTACATGTGCTGTGCCATGTTTGTATGCCAATGTCTAGCGTATGTGCTCGATTCACGATAACGTATAATCCATATAAATACTCAAATTATCATTCACCTTGGTCCATAAATAGAATTCAGTTCTTTTTCCGCACAGGCATCATGGAAAATATGAAGTTTCGCCAATCTATGCAGCCACGGAAGAAGATTATAACAAATCTTCCGGTTCGCGGGACTGCTAATTTACGAACAGTGTATTATCAGGCTATTTTTGTGCATCGATGGCGAGCTTCTTATTTATTTTTATCTCGTCGTTGCTCGAAATACTTATGTGCGGTATTGTACGATCGCTGGCACGTGGAATTTTTTCATTCCACGTCAGTCCGTGAAATAACCAAGTACAAACGTATGAAAGATAAACGAGCGATATGGCGGTCTGTAAATATAAAGAGGGAATTCCGGCGCCAGTAACAAAAGAAACAAATGTAGCTTCATTTAGTTGAAACATGTGAAACAGGTGTATCGATTGATATGGCATACACGTCCGAGCCCCGAGGGGGTTTGGTTTCGTTGACGTGGTTGGGTGTGCCCCAAGCCAGACCTGCAATTACCCTTATTACGCACACATATGCACGCGCTTGTATTGTGAATGAATAATATGACTGTATATAGTATGGTTCGATAACCGATTGCACCTTTCTCGCCATCGATCGATATATTCGTCGTATTTTCAATGTCAACTGGTACTTCTTTTCCAATCGCTATACTGAATTCGCACCTGCCGAGCTCCGCTCGAAGGCCGTGGGAGAAGCTTCCCTTTCCCATGTACATGTACTTGCATTGTAACGTTTATTTAAATTGTAAAAAAAAAACATAGCAG
The DNA here is from genome assembly GCA_963210295.1 of Ophion ellenae. NCBI lineage: Eukaryota > Metazoa > Arthropoda > Insecta > Hymenoptera > Ichneumonidae > Ophion > Ophion ellenae. The sequence goes on along the minus strand of OY723389.1, from coordinate 3,784,605 downwards.
CATCAAAACCGACAGAACGCAACAATGTTGTTGATTACTTGCGGATTTTTCAATGAGTTTTGGCATTTATAAACGGGCGATTTGGAAATCCCCATGCCCATGTAGAGATTGACCGTTGGGCCTGGGAAGGGCCTTCACAGTTAGCTTTTCTAGAATATTGGGCAGTGAGTATTTACCAATGAGGTGCCTTTGTAGAAATGATAAGAACGGCCCGATATCGGCCAACAGAGCCAACAATTATTAGGCCAATGATTTAATTCATTGTAGCGGCAATGTTAGTGATTGCACTTGGCCCTATGTGGGCCCTCTTAAAGGGCCTATGTAGAAATTGACCACTGACTCTAAGATGGGGTTTCACAGTTGGTCTATCTAGAAGTTAGTCTATCTAGAATATTGGGCCGTGAGTTTGTTTGGGTTTGTTTGAGTGCGTGATAAATATTCAACCTATATCCGGCCAAAATTGGCCCGAGATTGGTCCTTATGGATACATATTTCATGGAATAACCTTGAAATAAATTGTGATTTGCGTATATGACAGGTTTCAAAATTGGCATATTTTACTTACTTATGTTGGTTATTTACAAATGCCAATAATAGGCCAAGACTTGATTACAAAAACTGAACTACAAAATATAGACGATTAATGTATGACGTGACAGTTATTCGCCTATTCTGGCATAATATACAGATAATGAATAACCCAAGGATTAAATAAAATAAAGGCAGGTATGGTCTGACCCACTTACCCAATAAAGGGCTTAGATTAATTAAATGTAATTTCCAGTATTTTAGCATTGCCAGTTTTAAAATTGGCAAACTTCGATGAACTATCACGGCTGTTTATTGGTTTTAACAGATGGGCCCGGATAGGTTTTAGTAATGGGGTGATATTGTGCCAGTTCTCAATTTGTAACGGAACTATAATGGGCCAATGTAATTGGCAGTACTTTAGCATCACCAGTTTAAAAATTGGCACATATTGTTTATCTATCATGACTTTTTAATGAATTTAGAAGATGGGCCATGATAGCTTTTAACTATGGGCCGATATTGTGTCGGTTTTCAATTTAGAACGAGACAATAATGAGCCAATGTAATAGTATTTTAGGATTGCCAGCTTTAGGATTGGCAAATTTAGTTTAACTATCACTGCTGTTTATTGGTTTTGAAAGATGGGCCAGGATAATCTTTAGTAATGGGCCGATATTGTGCCAGTTTTCAGTTTAGAGCGGAACAGTAATGGGCCAATATTATTTCGCTTTTGTTGGATTACACGATAGTCCCAATATTGGCCTGATCGTAACATTGGGCAACTCATGGTAACCTCTACATGGGTGTTAATATATTATAAATGTATAATATATTAATAAAAGATGCTTTCGATTGAGCTAAAACCGAATAGGCATTGAAAACTGTGAGTATTGGAAAAATTGCCACATTGACTCATTGAGCGGAAGGAAATGAACCATTTTTGTTGTTCGATATAAAAATGTTGAACTTTCTTCGTGCACAACTGAAAATTGAAGTTGCCGGGATGGGGCGAACTCGTGTTGAAAAGATAGTCACTTTTTTCGGTTTTTTATCAAGTCTGATGCGAAAGCAATAAATCCAAGAGGCAAATGGAATGAGTACGATCGACAATTGCTTGTTAATTTTGTTCATTACATTATATCAGTGTAACAATATAAACTGACAATTCTGTGTTCGTGAAATATGTATTTTCTGTCATATTATTGCGTAAAAGAGTATTCAGTGACTTTGCCCAAGACCGCAATATCCCTCTTGTGTATGACCCTGAAAGATTTCTGACATTTACCACTGATGCAGTATTTCCCAGGTGAGAATTGTTTTTTATGAGTCATCTATATGGATACTTGAAACCCCAAACTTTTACTCAACGTGCTCAAAGATGAATGGAATTCCCGGAGGTTAAAGTCGAAGAGAAGAAAAATGTGCAAAAACGATATTGCACAGTGATTTTAATGTTTTTTGCAATTACTTTAAGGGGCCAGTCCACTTTGAAAATTTCAAAAAATCGAAAGCAAGCAAAACTTGAAGAAATCGACGATGATGAGCCATCAGAAGGGATTTTGTACGGTGCAAGAATTGCCGATTGAGTTTAGGTAAGAGTTTTTCATAGTATAAACTTCAAACGCGTTTTTCTCGATACGTTTTCAAAATCTAGCTCCATCGTATCTCTAAAACTAATGACCCTCGATGGTTTTAAAATGTTGATTTTTACTCTTTTTTTGCGAAACTTTTTTTGCGAAAGCGCATTTTTAAAATACTTTTTTTGTTTTTCATCTGCCATTGTTTTATTTTTTGATAAAACTTTATATCCGACGGTCATTTTGTAGCTGGTGTCATACTGAATCTAATGGACTTTGATTTTTTTGTTTTAGACAAGCCGTTGCCGAGTTGTTATGGAGCTACTTAGTCCACCTATTTGTGAGGCGTTACGTCAAACTATAGTTTTTGTACTTAAAAATGAAATAAGATGAATTAATTTTTTTTAAATGTATTTCAAGACTTTATATATCAAGCCCAACAACTTTGATATTCATATCTTTAATGAAATCCTCAAAAAAAAATCGCCTTTTTTCGTGGCTCCAAAGTGGACTGGCCCCTTAAATTTATGTCGGATGTGACATAGTTTATCAAAGATGGGAATACATTACGATACATATATCCGAAAGTATTCATACCTTTGATTAAACGTTAGTACGTCACTGCATTTTGAACATTTCGGTTCTTTGAACGAATTAGTTCAAGACTAGTTATAGTAGTGACTCTATGTTCCAATCTGTTAGGCTTTACCAATTTAGAGAGTTCAAAACAGAAACCTAATTAAAGTTGATGTTACTCGACGACCTCACATCAGCCCATTTTAATGATCTTCTTCCACTTCGCTATGTATTACATTAAGGCAGTAGTCTGCTTTACAGGCTTCAAAAAATCGATTTGAAGAAGAGGAAGGATTATTGTATGGCCCGGGGATAGCTGATTAATATCTAATTAGTGTAAGTATCCAAAAACTTATATTTTTTTGGACCGAAAACTTTAAAGCCCGTTTTCTCGAGTTTTCATTTTCACAAGTTTTAGAAAACGGTGCCGGCGATAGCAAAAACAATATATGTCCGATCGAAAAAAATCAAAGTGATCTAGCTTCAGTATTAAATTATCTTCTATTTGAACTAACAAAGTTGGACAAAAGTATTATTTAAATTACTTGTTTTGCAACTTAAAGTGAATTTTTTTTTTTTTCAAAAAAGTGATTTTTTTTTCCAAACTTCGAAAAAATTTGGAATTTCATCATTTCTTCGGTATTTTTTTAGTTCATATAGAAAAGGAACTTATAAAAAATAAAAAAAAATTTAGTTCGACTGTTTCAGATGCATCGCACGGCCTCCATCACCGGCACCGATTTACAAGTGCAGACTCCAGGCGCCCGAGAAAAAGCGTTACAACTTTGAAAAATTTCAATATTTTTTAATAATAAAAATTGTTTTTTAAAGCTTGAATATAATACACTATCGTCTCAAAATTTCGTTTACCGCAATCATTTTCTTCCCTTTCAAAAAAATGGCTGAAAAAAACGCTTTTTTTCCGCTTCTAAAGCAGACTACTGCCTTAATTTATGTTGACAAAATTTACTATGTTTGCAATTGCTACAAACACCCTTTTTCAGATTTAAAATATTATAAAATGACAATACTAATCTCAAAAAAAAATTTCTCGGACATAACGGGACAATCGTTTGTTATATAAATTTAATGTGCTCTCGTTACACCGTATTACAGATACTTTTTTTTTTTCATCGTAGTCGATATTCAGCCCTATCAGATAAGTTTAATCTGTTTCAAATGGTAACGTCTTAGCGCTGATGACTATTGCATGTTGAAAGCCCATAACAATGGGCTCATAGAGATGGGCCCTGCTTTGTCTCGATGTAGCATCCGTGGGGTCTGCAATTATCTTAGCGATAACCCACAACACAATATGAAAGCAGGGCTAGCAAAAGATGATGCATTATGTATTTTGTGAACAGACACTAAATTCAGATTGAATTTAAGAAGTTATTTTGTGAACAGACACTAAATTCAGATTGAATTTAAGAAGTCAATGGCAAATAACGTCATCGAAATTGCTATTCATCTCCAGTCTGATGGTACAATCGTTCAAGAATGCTGCACGAAGATACTACAGCAACACCGAAAGGTTCAATTTGAAGACGATGCATCACTACGTGTCACAATGGAAGAAAATAAATCGGAAATATCGACGACGACGAATTAACTTATCGAAATAATTAATTAATCGAATTACGACAGTAACTCGTAATCAAAAATTAAATCACGTCAAGAGTTTCGCTCATATAGTGAATTAATAATTAAATACTCCGATGTTTGCGTACTACGTTTCCCATAATAATAGTAGAAAAATATTCTAGCGAAGGAAAAAAAGATTATTACCTTTGCACTTTTGCTATGTACCCAAAATTGCCAATAAAGATTTGTGAACAATGCTACGTAATATAATAAAAATATTTTTCTTGTTCATTGTAAGGTTCATTCATTGTCATTTTTAACATGTACTCGTTTGCCCTTCTTGAATTTGAGACTCCTCTTTGGCCTTCTTCAATCGTAGACTCGACGTCGAAATTGAGACGTTGATTAAGCGCCTGTTCTATTTTTAGTTGAGTCACGCTGTGGCAAACGGTACAGAGGCCTGTATAGCACGTGGAATGACAACAAGTACAATAAGAAATTGTTTCTGCTCGATAAATCAATTAATCGCATGGTGGATGTACACGATATACTAAGTACCAAAAAAACTGGTTGTAAATATCAAAGGACAAGAGATCCGTGTCAATCATTTTCAGCACCCCAATGGATCGTTACATTGGAACGAAAATTTATTTATTCCACACACTCAACACGCTTTGTAAGCATTTTTTTAATAATTCGAAATAAAATTCATAAGTTTTATTGTAGTTAATAACTTGTTGGCAACGCATGTTTGGATTTCTTTTGTACACTTATAAGTTTTTGTGCAAACGTCATTAATCACCTGTTTAATATTTTTCAACAACAACTATACGGAGTCTAACTTTTTCTGTCTATGCAATTGTTTCTTGTTCGCTTGATTTCCTCACGCGTTTATGGTAAAATTGGGTGGATATTTTTTGCCAACTACGAGGAACGCTGTTGCACGAGTGACCTTGTCTTACCGATTTACAACTAATGATCCGACCACGTGTGTGTCCACCGGTGCCCATAAAATCGCGCATCGAGTATACGAGTACGGCATGCATAGCAATAATTATTCGTAAATTATTGCTGGAAATCCATATTGATATTTTACTTTTCTACTGAGTGCCATTAATCGCTGTAACCGCGAGTCTTTGTCGCCTTTCTCGCCTTGTTCCTCGCTTCGCAGCCGCATTTCATTACGAGCCATGCGCGTATACGATCGATAATTCATCGATAAATCCACAATTTCCAGTGACGTAACGATCGATAAAAATCCACAATGTGTGGAAAATGAAGAAAAAAAGATTATGCTCAATTACGGTTTATTCGTGATGAAGTAACGCAACGAATTTATCGTACTGCGGTAGGTATTTTGGTACCACAGAATTCTTGACCAATTAACATTTCTTTATGGTTAATGTCGTTGATTAAAAATATTTCTTGATAAGGCGTATTTGAGAAGAAAAAATAACCTGCAAAGCGATTGCACTGGTTTCATGAATAAATGAGAAGTAAGATAACGCTTATACGGACTTGGACTCATGGAATTTTATCAAACGCAGCAAAGGTCACCATAGGCAGACAGATGTCGTAAATTTTCGTTTATTGTTTCAACTGGTACGTCGCAGTTGTATTACATCAATGGAATATTTGAGTCAAGTAAACTATTCGACGGATTTAACATGTTTTTCAAATCTATTTTTCTCATTTGTTATATTTTTTTCTTGTGCTCAATCGGAATTTACACAATTTTGTTGTTACAAAATCCTAGAAGGTGAATGTTTCAACAATTGTTACACTTGCTTTTAACATTGAGACATTATTGCTGCGACGTTCCAAAGATCGCCACAAATATAAAAACGTCAAAGCCTAATGGTATGAAATAGCAACTTGGAATACCAAAAACCACTAATATTTTCCGAAAAGACGTGTCTTTTGAAAGCAGTCGTCAATTTTGTGTGGATTTCATGAATTATTACATCGATTTTTGTGCATCGAATTAGTTGGGTTTGTAAGTTCTTGTCTATTCGTACTACATACGAGATGAGTATTCTCTGGACAATCAAATTTGCGGGTAGATAAATATAAAGGTGCATCACACGATCGAGACACCCCGTGCGAGACATATATTTTGCGTTTGAAAATCTTGACTAATGACTTTTATAATGTAAGCATCTTCTTTTGAACCAAGAGTAATCTGATGTTTCGTCACTTGTCCATTGGGATATGTGAAAAAAAAGTGGTACAGTCTCCTCAAATCGTCGACAATGCAAACTTGGAGTACCTTTCAGTTCCGATATTTGCCAACCAACATATTCGTTTCAAGGATTCGCGCGAAAAAGCGTCGAAAAGTTTCGTCATCTGTCCCAGATAATTACTCGTGTCGAATGAATTCTCCGAATGACTTCAGTTCTTGCATGAACGTTCATAACCTTGAATTAAAAAAGATCAAACAAAAAAAAAAGATATTAATTGTTGGGAGAAGACGCTCCGTTTTAAGGACGAGCACGAGCACGAATAAAATTAATCTACAATTCAGCCGACACTTGCACCAATTGACTCGGGTCGGTTGAGAGGGAAAAGAAAATCGGCGTCCCAGCGAGACTATGTGAACCGTTTTAAAATCATCAAGCCTCGTTGAATAATTCTTCGTATCTGCTAATATCCCGTGGGAACTGCTCTGATCTATAACGGAAGTGTACATATGTGTATGTGCGCGGATTAAGGGGGCTACATCCACCTAGAGGCTCGAAAAAATGGTCAAACTCCTAATTTTTTTTTCTGGTCAACGATTGGTGAAAAGGGAATGCATTTTTTTGTACACAAAGGTACATATATTAAGTGCCTTGAAAAAAATCATCAGAAAAACAACAAAAACATGGCCGCCGAAGATGATGAAATGTTTTCGCGACGTTTGGCGGTTGAGACTCTCCAGCACAATCCAGAGCACACAAAATCTATGAAAGATGTCGTCATTTTTACATAAACATTAAAAAATTAAAATCGATTTTGAAAAAGTGAAATCGTCAACGACCTTTAAATGTTTCTCATCGTATCTCCTGTAAATTTGGAAAAAATGTATCAAGTCCACCGCTTTTGAAAACAGTGTTCCGAGAAAAACGCGTTAAAATTTTCATCAAACACGTTTGATTTTTATTTCGAGATACGGCTTCTAACAGCCGACCGCTCGCCCGGTCGACTGTTAGAAGCTGTAGCTCATTCAATATTTCAATGAAATTTTCAATGAAATACCAACCTATATTGCAAGTTACTATACAGGCTTTTTCAATGAACTTTAGTTGCATAGTGACTGTCGTTAGCACTTCATTTAAGGCGGTATTACCGTCTAGAAACTTCAAAAATTCGATTTTATAAAATTTTCTCGTAGTTTGGGCTTCTAAGTATGTGTCTCGAAAATATTAATTTGACATTCGTAGAACTCCTATAGTTACAGAGGCTTAAGGTAGTTCTGTAGTTTTGGTCAAATCTCAGGTGACTGAAATCTAAGTATGGTGTAGATATGACCTTCATGGACTGATGCCCAAAAATTCAATTCGATTCACCGTTTAGTTCATGAGATAATTGCAATTGAATATGGGTATTTTTGTACGCGATCCCTACACCCAACACGTAAACCGATAGGAGTTTGCTCGCATTTCTCGAAATAGGTTGTAAGCGGATCTTATAGGTCGATATCGATATAGGTTCTGAACGGATCTTAGGCAATAGTGTACGATGCAGCCAGCTGATCGGCGCGTGGTCTAGGAACTCGAAGCGTGTTTTTTTTTCCGAGTTCTAGTAATTCTGTGACGGATGTGAAATAAATTTATGCTGCAGACCAATTTAATTTGTTCAATTTATGTATGCATTTATTCGTGCGTGTGTGTGTGTGTGACATATGGCCTTAAGATATTTTGGTTTTAATCATTATTTGCTGTCATAAATTAATTCAGTGATGTGTCGACGGTAGCAAAGCAAAGACAGGCTTGTTCGAACTACCCTAATACATTTTCTCATATGTGCGGAGAGTGTGTTATCAAAAAATTTAGAAGAACGAGTACACATTTCGTGAAAAGTGTTTTTTTTTTATCGGGATACATATAAGGGAACGAGATGAATTCGTAGAAAATCTTGGCTTCTGCAGTGGAGAGCAAGGGGAACGCTTCCACCAAGCCATACAAATTGTGGAGATAGGGATAGGAAAAGATGGGACATGATTACTACGTTTGGAGTTTGATGCGCAATTGCCTCGACAAGTCTTACACAAGAAAATTACGTAAAAGAAGCTTACTCAATGTAAAAATATTGAATAGAATTTACATAGTTCAATAAAATTACACTTTACAATAAAATTGTAAATTTCCGTTTTCCTATGAAGAATGTCCGTATTGAGTAGAATAATAGGATCAGTATAGAGATAAGACTTAGAACAAATATACAATTTCGAGGTACCAAATCAGCTGTTGAACTGTGTAATCTACAACGTTCATAGAATAACGTCACTATAGAAAAATCTTGAAGAACTATTATTTTTCCTACTTCCTCATAGACGAAGGCCTGTTGTGAAGTGTGGTGAAAAAAAAATGAATTTTTTAAATTCGAGTGTCTATAAACGTCAATAGTTATTGTTGCAGAGAAATAGCCTGGTGTTTATGTAAGCGGGTGTTCAATATTGAATTTAGGAAAAAAAAAGAAACCCGCAGTCCTATGAGATTTTCAGTTCTTTCACGAATACAATTAAATTAACGATTACAACGAAATATGGTTACATAAGTTTGCAAATTTTGAGACATCGGGTTGAATTGTTTTAAGATGTAAAGATTGATGCAACTTTTTAACTTCGACTTTATTTCGAAATACGGAAATTTAATTTAAAAAATGTATCAAACTGTTTTTCCCCATTTTTCTTGAGAACAAAATCCAAAGTCTACAAACAGAAAAGAAGACTCGCTCCAGGAATTATTTGTGGAAATCGTGCATGCTGGAATTTGTGAAATCCATCGGCGAGAAGCGAGATTGTCCTTGCAACTTTTTTCCACAAATCGAGTTCTTCACACTAATTTGCTGGAACATTCTCGAATACGTCGCACACAGATTGAAAGACACGTGCTACATGATTAGATGCAATTTATTGGTTTCTCAGATTATACATGAAAAATGCATTAAATGTCCGGCCGCAAAAAAAAATTACAGTGTGTTTTATGACTCGATATGACGATGGTTAAATTATCCGTAAACATATGTGTATATACATACTTATATCCTGTACGCATATCTTACATTATTCCGCTAAGTCCTAGCCCTGAGGTCGTTTCACTGAACACAATCCAGTCTCGTGGTAGCACCATTGCAATCTTCACGAGAATTCGATTTGTAGTGATCGATAAACTGTTTTGCGTTATTCGATTAATAACGCTTCAACAAATCGCAACGAATTATTCGTCTTTCGAAGTTCTTTTCATTATTTGGAAGTTCTATCTTGGACCAATCAATTTTAAGATGGAACTATTCCGGAACAAGACGTTCCACTTATCATTATCTTGGAACAATCCCTTCTTGATTCCCTGTCTCTCGATAATTACGTGAATTTAGATTCGTGAAGATGTAAGGAGACGTTTCGGTCGGGCACAATACTCGCTCCAATACTTCTGGTAGGCCCCTGTCCGTTTTGTTGCCAACGGGCTCGAACATATTGTTCCACAGTAGATTGGCACCTTTGAAAATGAACAGTCAAGAATAAATCGTGGTACTGATACTTTTCTTAATTGAAAAATCACGCATCCACACACATAAATCTTCAAATGGAGCTTGTCCCATTAAGGCCTTATATACGTGAAAAAATATATATTTTTTTCAAATATCAATTTAGCCTGAACTCTACAAATGTTAAAGCCCTGCGGGATGAAAAAATTCGGATGAGGTTCCGCCCCCCCATCGAGCTAAAATTTTGCACAACCCTTTCTTCTAATATTTTAAGACAACCCTTAAGGGCATTTTTGGCAACTCGCAATAGTTTTCGAGAAAATGATTTTTTTGTTTTTTTTTTAAGGGTAAGGTTCGAACAATTCTTATTCATATTCTGATAGTCTACCTCAAGAGCTGTTCGAAATGCTATTTATAAGTGTATTTTATATACAGGGTGTCCCTCTCATCTCTGCTACCCGAAATAACTCGCTACTTATCGACGTCACAAAAAAATGTTCCGGACAAAAGTTGTAGGGTCTGAATGGGGCCATCAAATGCGACGTTTTTTTTTGTTTTGGTGGAGACGCTCATGCACAGTGTAGGCCACCTCCACTTTTTAAAATGGACTGGAACATTTTTTTTCAATCATATTGTCGAGCATCTCACGCCGCATAAAAAACATTAGGGGGTCAAATTCGTTCAAGGTCGCCTATTGGAATGAAACACAAATCTAAATATCTCGGATCACTACCACGTATTTAGTGTTGATACGAGATATTTAGATTTGTATCATCGATACTGACCTTGAATGATCTTGAACGACTTTGATCCGATTGGAATTGCGAATTACATGGTCAAATGATCATGGCTTGTTTTTTCAAATTTCAAACGTAGAAAAATGTTGGCTTTTCTTATTGACAACAATAAATTCCCGTATAATCCTCAACAGTCTGTTCACCAAAGGAGCTGAGAACGCGCTGTGAAATTTGTCGGAAGTCACGATGCGTAGGAAAAAGTCAGGAAGACTGAAACCGTGTTCGATAAAATGAATTTGTCCGGTCTTGAGATTAGCGCATAACGAACGCGTATATTCTTCGGTGATGCTGTGTCGTTGCAACGACATATCATAATGTCCTCGTGAATAGTCAATGATCGGCTGTGTCTAATAATTCTTGTCATTCGAGACATCGAAGAAAACGAAAATACACTTAGAAATCTCAAATCGCATTTGCCGACGGCGAATCTGAGATGCTGATGAGAAATTTATCGGCACGTGTTTTCTTTTTTAATTATCTATTGCCCGGGGCGTTGACTTACAATTCGGTGGCGTAATGAAGAACGTACGACTATTTCCAGCCTTGCACGGTCCGACTGCGTGGCTTTGCAACCCGGCTAAGGGAGACTACCAGTGTAGAGCCCGGAAAAAGGTGATTTTTAACAATTTTTCATGGATACCCGGTTGACAGAACACAAATTCCGTTTAGTGGCCATTATTCTACATTTCTTCAAGTATCTTCGCAATTTTTCTCACAAGATGTTGTAAAAAACCGGCGACGCTGAAACTGCATGAAGCGAGTCACTTTTTTCTGATAGTGTCCTGCGCCAACATTACATCGCCAATTCTTCATCGATTGAGTCGACATTTTTTTTGTACCTCGGTACACCATTTTACGTCGAAGTACGTAGGGGATTTTTTAAATGCTTGAAACGTTTCCGAATGAAATATTTCCGACGATTTTTGTTACCGAAAACATTTTTTTTTAAACATGCACCATTTTATAAAAAATCGATGATCTAGAAATCTATCTAGAACTCAAATTATTTTGAATTTTCGTTCCAGGTCGAAAATTAGAACTCTTGCCTGCCGCGGAAGATTATTGGACCCAGGTGACTCGCTTCATCCAGCTTCAGCGCCGCCATATTGTCATAAAATCTCGTGAAACAATGAATTAAGATACTTAAAGATATGTAGTATAAATGTCACTAAACAGAATTTTCATTCTATCTACTGGGTATCTATTAGAATGTATCGAATTTCACCTTTTTCCCGGGCTCTAGACTGGTAGTCTCACTTAAGGGGTCTCCTCACTTTAGACGATAAAAAAGGCTGTTTTCATGATTTTTTTGCTAGGTTTATATTATAGATATTGATATAAAAGTTGTTACACTTGATAAATACATTTTTTTAAATTATTTATTTAAGTCACTCTTTATAGACGAAAATGGCAGTTAAAAAAATGTCCTAAAGAAAATAAGTTAAAGTTTGTTTGGGTTACGTAATACATTTAAAAAAGTTTTTTTTTGTATTTATGATACATAAATATGAATTTATATACGAAATACATTAAAAAAAACTTTTTTTTATGTATTTCGAAAGTGTATTTATTAAGTGTAACAACTTTTATATCAATATCTATAATATAAACCGTTAAGAAAAATCATGAAAATAGCCTTTTTTAGCGTCTAAAGTGAGAAGACCCCTTAAAGCATTCTTTATGATTTATTACTTATCTGCATTTGGGGGAAAAAAACGTTATCGGCTTTTGATGTTACTTCAATTTGTTTGACAATTTTCTCTGTTTCTATAGAGTAATGATTATGCATACACTAGTGGAATTATTTCCGGACACTTTTTAAAAAATTTACATTTTCGCATTTATTCATAAATTTTACGTTACAATCACTTATACTTTATATTCTTGTAAAAGTAGGCTTATTAAAGCGAATATTAAGTAGAAGCATTATAGATTAAAATAAAACATTAAATTATCATTTTGGCCCCGTCGAATATACATTTTGTGCGTAAATATCAAAAAAGCTAATTTCTATGAAGAGTGTTCACTATCAATTCCACTCGTGTATATCCGCAAAACGATTTTCTTTCATTCATTTTTATCCGGTCGTTGTGACCAGTGCATTCATGCGACACGAGCTTTTCCGCCTGAATCCCCACTTTACCGACCGAACTTGAACCGAGAAACTGGGCCCCTACGACTAGGCAACCGACGAGTCAGCTGCGTATTCGGAAAGAACCAACTTGCCGTAGCTTCACAAATTTCTACTTGGCTGTACATACGGAGATATAGGGGCGAATTATTTATCAATAACAGTTAATTGATTGAACATTTTACCAAGTGCATGCCCTCTTTGGCTAAAGTGAAAGCAGTCGTATGTAACCAAACTGGAGTCCATTGGTGGTGCACGCCGAGGATCAGAATTCGGAGCATTGAAGAGTTTGGTGAACGGTTGATACACGACCGTAAAGTCCTTCGTGGTGTCGTATCTATAAAAGGAGAGAAAACAAAAATCCAATACCGAAATATGCATTTGAATCCGATGTTATAGAACGAGCAAGTGGTATTTATAAATGTTATCTTGAAAACGGACCCAAGGATTTCGATGAAGTTGGGTGGATCCAACGTTCTCGGGTGCAAGCCAGCTATTTAGCCACGACTCGACATTGCCGAAACACGTTTGAGGGATTTAGTAACTAAACCGGTTTCTACGAACTAATAACATCCTAATAACAAGTCGTTCACCTGCGCTTGGCGCGAGTGCACTACACAATAAAAAAATCTGTAAATCCATATCATCAAGAATATCATAGGATAATGTGCTATAGAAGACAAGATAACACGAAACACGCCAAGACTTGACAACGAAAGAAACAGACCCTCGCGTATACCGAGGATCACCACATCATCGCGGTGTGTCTTATATCTCAGTTCCTCTCGCTGACTTAGTCATTCACTCTCATCATACCTTGTTGATTTATGGACGATGAATGTGAAGATTAGTGGTTAGTTACATCTCTCATGTCTATCCATAATAGATTTTTTTACATTTTTCATTTATCTTGCTTTATTCACTTTCTCTTTTGTTCGAGAGAACTTTATTTCCTCTCAAAAATCCATTTCCCGAATATCACTTCCTGACTCGTGCAATTTCTGGAATACGAGTATAGTTTAAGGGGCTACCCCCACTTGCGAAAAAATCGATTTTTTTGTTATTTCAGTTTTTTGAAGTATAAGTATCTGAGAATATGTCCTGAAAATTTCAAGTCGATCCGAACAAAATTGACTGAGATATGAGCGTTGAAAGAGAAGAATCCGCGTTGAAAGAGCGTTGAAAGACAAACTTTAAACGCGTTTTTCTCAAAATGGCATTTCTGAAGTCGGTGACCAAGATTACTCGAACACTAATGAACCGATCTTCTTGAAATTTTGCAGGCTTATTTAATACATAAAAATGTAGTCTTTAATCGTTCGATTTTTTTTTTCGAAAAAAAAATGGCCGTTTTATAGCCAAAAAACGGCCGTTTTTTTTCGTTAAAATCGAACCATTAACTTTGACTGTCCGCCATTTTGTGAAAAATGAATATTTTTTAAAATCCTTCGATTAAAGACTAGTTTATACTTATATTTGACTAAATCCATCCGCATTTTTTTTTCAGATGATCCACTTCGCCTCAATGTTGGTCACCGCAAACCGTGTATATAAAACATTATTTCATTGACGGCCATTTGCCACTAAACAATGTAATATTTTTCAATAAAAAAATTACTGAAAGTTCTTCAAGATGTGGTCTTCAAGATGGTATATTGATCGATTAAAAAAGTTTTGTAGTTTTCTTTAAAAAAATTCATGAAAAAGGCCTTTTTTGCGCTACAAGTGGGGGTAACGCCTTAAGATCATTTACGACTCCCGTTTTCAGCCCTTCCGAAAATGAAAATTGGTATTTCGTCTTATACGTCGAATCAATATCGCCGAAGGGTATTTTTGCCAAATTTCATACTCTGAGATCAAACGATTTCTGTAAAAGCCTCAACTTGCGATCTCCTTCTCCACCTCCCTAGGGGCCGAATTTCGAGATAAAAAAAACGGGGTAAAGTTAATTCGGCGAAAAAAAGGCATGTTTTTCAGATTTTTTTTGGCGTAACGAATAGTGTTCGTTTCTTGAAAAATTTACATATAATAAAGTAACATTTGAACAACATTCTCCTAAATTTGCATTGCAAAATATTCAAAATTGAGCGAGTGAAAATTAAACCCCGGAGGCGCCTCGAAAAAAAGTTGGTTTGCGGTGTGCACCATAACTCGCAACAGAATCATGTGAAACAAAAAAATCAAAATGCATTTGTTAAAGGAGATGTTTCTCGAGGTAATGACGGGAGGATTTTTTTTTTCGATTTTTCGTAGCACTTGGGAGCCAAAAACCCGATTTGCGCTAAATAAAATCGGCTAATTTGTTGTTGAAAAATAAGTAATTATTTAAAAAAACAAAAAAGCTCTCGACAATACCTGGTGAATTATGTGAAGGAGTACTGTGCAACATTTCAAAGCGATTGGTCCAGTAGATTTTGAGTTATCGTGCACACGGACTTCAAATATGACAAGTCTTAGAAAAACGGTTTGAAAAACGCAGAAGAGTTTGGTCGCTTAGCGCTCATTGCACATAAAATACTCATAACTTTGTCAATTTTACTCCGATCGACTTGAAATTTTAACACAATATTCTTGATATATTATGCATTCATTTAAAAATTTAAAAAAATGAAAGAAAAAAAAAATTTTAATACTTTACCCCGCCCTTAACCGTCTGATGGGGCAAGATGAATACAAGCTATCGCATAGCCGGAATATTTTACAACGTACCACTATTTACGTTAGAAAGGCTGAAATGGAACTAGTAAAGCATTTTCAGGCTCCTCTTCAACCTGTGTTTCTACCAGGAGAAGAAAAAGAACTCACAAACGATCAAAATGATATGGAAGCAAGATTATTCGGACTAATCCTACAGAACTAGACGATTGGCTTATCAAATTGATGGTATTGAGAATGAAATTCGTGTCCCATCATTGTCCCAGCACTGTTTCGTCTTGCTCCGCATACGGGGTAAGATGGGAAAAATACAGGTTTAATTAAAAATATATATTGTATGATAGAAATCAAAAAGACTGACTTGTTTGCTTCCAAAATTGAAAGATCAATAAATGTTCATTAGTTACAAAAATAATTAAAGTTGACTGACTCATATATGTATCGTTTTATTAGAACATGACCTTAGCGTTATCATCTTGCCCCGACTTGCCCTACAGAGAGAAAATGAATTGTTCTTTGATGAATCAAAATTGAGAATCTAAGATGAACCTCGGATTCTTCATTTTGATCATTTTTGTTTAGTATTGCAATTTTTTAAATAGATGGTGAAACATAACATTTGTTTTTCCTTTGCAGGGCATTGTCTGAGCTTTCGGGTGGTGTATAAATTGAATAAAATACCTTCCAGAAGCTACCAGTGCTTCAGCTGCGTCTTGGTACAATCGCGCCATTTTCGACACATGAATATCCGGTCGTTCGCCGCGATGCATACAAGCACAGTAAAGTGGATGCAAAATATCGCACATCATGCTTCTCGCGACTCTCACCGAAACCGTTACGTCTGTAATGAACAAAGAAAAAAAATGCTATTATCCACGAAAATTGATCGGAACATGCGTTCGAAAAATTTAGGATTTTTTTGACCAAACAACCTATAGCTGGGACCAGGTTCACCAGAGTTCGCGGTAGTGTCGCTTGCAAATAATCCAGAGCTCGTCGAAGATGAAAAGCATAAGCAACGGGCGAAAAAGCTTTCGGATTATAACACTGGGCTGAGCATATGTCGTTGGCACCGAAAAATATCGTTATGAGCTGAAAACACGAGCATTTTGTTTGCGAAAAATGACATTTTTTGAAACTTATGCCGTATGTGTGTCATCGATATCGAGATGAGACAAACCTTCCAGTGCTTTTTAGAGTTCATTCGGGGATCGCGTTTTATCCTTCGGACGAGAATTTTTGCCTGGTGCAACGCATCCTCGGTTGCTGCGACTGGAAACGCGACATTCAATCCTGCTTTTGACGATATAAATTCGCCTGTTCCCGTAGCATAGCCCGTGAGGTTCTTGTTGTATTCCTTGGATGCAAAAAATGGGGCAAATAAAATCGTGAAGTTTCATCAAAGCAATTCAACAATGACGAAACTATAATAATAAATAATATCATTACACGCGCACGTCTCTTTTCACGACAATTTTACATGTAATCGAATTTCAACTGTATATAGCTTCAAAATTGTATTGAATGTCAGCATTTGGCTAGAATAAAAGCAAGAGTCAGTCTCACTGAAGTTCTAACCACAACGTTTTAAACATTTCAACAAACGTTTATCTTTATTGAAACGATGATATGTTCGCAAGTGTTGGTTACATTCCCAAAAATGATAATTCTCATTTGTAATGAAAAATATTTAAAAAAAACAACTTTTATATTTATAAAACTTTATAAATATTGTAATATTTGTAATATTTGTAATGTGTAAAAAATATTGTAATAACAAATATTTTTATACAACAATATTTATATTCATAAAACTTTATAAAACAATTTTTAAAAATGTTTTCAAATTTTATAAAAAAAATATTTTTATAAAACTATTGTCCACGTATACAGGACAAAGAAAACTGGGACTCGATGTGTGACGAGTGCCAGACGTGTTTTTCCTTCCGATTACTACTTTCTCCTTCTTTATAATGACTTTTGCTATTCTAATGTTACGAAATCGGAGGTCAAATTAAAATAAAAGGTGATAGCGCGGCATAGGCAACAATTATCTTGTGAAAAGTGCGAAATGGACGGAAGAATAAATCCACAGCTGATAAATGACCATCGATCACGTGCTTGTCAAGCTACAAAAAGTTCCGAAACGGATGTGCGCAGGTGTACGAGGTTGGTGACGGTAGAATAGAGAAAACCAAGTGAGAGTGTATTTGACATCACCTCGCGACTTTACTATACCTTCATCAAATTTGGGAGCGTTAGGAACATTCTCCAATCGCTCTGGCCGCCTGCGCACCAGCTGACTCCGCGTGCCTCGATAAAAGTACCAATGGCAAATTCCTCGAGAGCACCGCTTCCAGCGACCAGAGAATCACCCAGACCTCCGACAATGTCGATGTCCCCGGGCCTAAGACGATTCACGTCATCAGGTGGCGATGGTGATCTGATCGTTAAAAAAGCATTGCCTTACAGACGGGATAATGTGGGAACGATTTGAGAAATTTCGATAAGAAACCGTCAATTTATGGCGGACAAAAAAAAAGGAATTCATTACTCTACCTGCCTAATTTCTTGTCGCAAGGAAACGGTATCCGTGAGGAGATCATTGGCTGTCTACGAATGCCGTCTAGCACGGTCGGATAAAATATACCGTTTCCGTCCAGCTCATTCTTCAATTAGTGAAACAAAAAGTCACATCAGGTGTGATTAGTCTTACTTACATACTCATTCCTTATGGATACATTTAATTTATAACGCGAAAGTCGATGTGTTTGCAGCGCATTTATATGAAATTATTATTTAACCGTTAAGGCGTCACATATGAATGTAATTGCTATTGATTCAATATCCGACGTGTGACTTTCATTTCTGTCATATATAAATAAATATTTTACACTGCTTACGGAAAACATAAGTCACTATTGGAGACTCTGTTTCACAATTGTATACTACGAAGAATATATAGGTGACTTGAGTCCCGATTGGGAATTCATTCGACTTTTGCCTGGCACCATAAAGCAACCGCACCGCCAAGGTAGAATTTAAGGCCATCCATAGCTGTAAATTTTGAATGCATGGCACGTCGACACTTTTCCTTTCTTCAATTTGCATCGCATACGCGCCATCAATACATCATCTTGTTCCGGAACTCAGCACTAACGAACAAATCCCGCGTTACATTCATGCAACAAACGTTCGAGCTTTTAACACGTGCTTCGTGTCAGCTATGAGATTCGTAAGTTACTTAAGTGAACATTTATTTCTATCGATAGACACTCATGAAAAAACTTGCGAAATTAATGTAACACTTCTTAAACTTCCCTCTAATAGACGTGACGACATTTATATTCGGAAGTTGGCATCAGATTTTCGCAAGCGAATCTGTATTTGCAAATAGATATTCAATTTACTCGACCGTAAATTAAAAAAATCCATGACTTCATTTTATCTCATTCGGTTGATTACGTATGTTCAATGTTTGGAACGTGTCTATCACGCAATTTCATGGGTATTTTGGTACTTTTATTTTCACCTACTCAAGAAATGATGATGTTCACGTTTTGATTATGATTTATTTGCTTCACGTTGCGACTTTGTTCAAACCCACAAGTCGATAGTGACCAGTAATACTTTTTTCACTGTTTTCGCATGAAAGTTCAGCCGAAATAGTTGAATGCAAAAAAAACTGAAATCCGATAATGGAAAGAGGAAAAAGACATAGCGAGAAATATCTCGGGAAAAGAATCATTCGCGATTCCTGAACCAGGTCATTATAATTTATGTGTGTATGTGAGCTTTCTCCGGAACCGCGAGCTTCGAATGCAATGCAGGCACTCGGGTGATCATCAGGATCACGACTTCGTATTGCTGGCACAAGATACGTAGTTGTTGTACAAGTATACCTACATGTACGCATATGTGTACAATGTTACGTTGCCATTGGCTTTTCATTTTAACATCCATGACCTGGAACATTCATATATAGTATGCACATGCACTTTTCGTGAATGATCACTTGACTCCGAAGGTCACTTATAATCTCACACGAAAGAACATTTCATTGATGGATGCCCATTGAAGGTATTGGGCAATGGTGGTTCCCTCCAGTACCCTGATCAGCAGTGTTTTGCTTAAATTTTTTTTCTCCGTCTTAAGGGGCATCGTGATATCTCCCATATCACGATGAACTAAAACGGATATATCGGTTTCGTACTGTAGGATGGATAAACTACTACAATTATCGCGCAAGGGCAATACTCATTAAGGTAATCCTATCGCTTCACACTAGTCATACCACTGATCATATTGATACTTGTACAATTTATATTTCTAAAAAATGCAAAAAAAAATTGTAAAAACTGAACATTTCCATGTGTAAACTATTTAATGATTGTTCACATTTAATTAGAAAAATGGAAAATAGTTATTCCAACGATTCGCGCAGTATTTCTAGGTTTGATATTTGGCAACATTGGTTCTATCTCCGTCTCTTTTTACTCAACCAGGCGAGTTCAACCACCACACAGTGGTTCCAAACGCCGAAAAGCTGGCCAAAAATAGGGAAAATCGCGTTACTAAATATAGGACTTTTTTGTGTGCCATATGTTAGCTTGGTACCTGTACTTTAAGAATGCAGCATTACCAATGCCAATAATACACACTTGTTGGCAGCGTGGCGTCGTGAAGTTAAGGTTAAATTTCGTGAATGTCACGTGTTTTCTGACTTAAACATTTAATTTAGACAAGTTAGTGTTAATTATTCATGGTGAAGTGAATTGTTTCGAAGAGAGGGATATCTGAGGTTAGTAAAATACGTTTTGTTTGAAATTTTAAGTGCTTGTACATTGTTTATATATTATTGTTTGTAAATTACAAAATTTCGTCATTTTTATGCCACTTTTACTTTCTCATTTTCTCGAAAGTCCCGCTAGATCCCGGGCTGAAATTAATTGCATATGGTAAAGGCATCATAGCACTAAATTATGACGCCAATAACTTTTGCCCGAAATTGAGAAAATGCAATTTGAAAATTTACTTAAAAAAATGGCTAAAAATATGATTTTTACGTTATATGAAGCCCAATATCGTCAAAAAAAAATGGTTTAAGTTATTTAATGTTGAGTACACATACAACCAATGATTTTGACATTATAAACAATGAATTTGTTATAAACAATAAATTATTTTTTTCAAAAAACTTAATTAAATTTTTTTTCCAAGTTGATTAAATGTCAAATTCTGATTCAGCGACGTCGAAAACCCCTTAATCAAGAGGTTTTATCATTTACAATTATAATAATTTTTTTTGGACCGCCATCTTGTTTTTGACTTTGTTTTGCATTTTTTTATGAAACTGATATCAAATTTCGATTTAGCGACCTCAAAAACTCTTTATAACATCATTTTTTATTGTTTAAAGTTGATATAAAATTTTTTTGGTCCGCCATCTTGTTTTTGACTTTTTGACTCATTTTTTTTGAAAAACTAACATCAGATTCGGATTCAGCGACCCCCAAAACCTATATATACCCACCACCATCCGTTTTTTCGATGATTGCGATTTTTGGCCAGCTTTTCGGCGTTTGGAACCACTGTGCACCATGCTTTTCAACGTCGGTTTGTCAAAACAGTGTTCGGTGCCGGAAATATAACGAATTGTATTCGGTCCACGACTGGTAAAAATATTGTTGGTTAAAAATGAAATATGTGTGAAAATTCGAATGAGTGAGATGAGGTTAGGACTATGGTCAGCTGTTGCCTTGCTGTCGCGACTCTTTTTCGTAGCGAGTGGTAATAAATCCAGTAACGGAAGTTCGAATTAAACTTGATATTACATAAAAAATAGGTCAATAAGCATATTTTTTTTCTTAGAGCATTCGATTACTACAGGTGTTAAGTATTTAAATTTGCTTATTTTTAAGAATCTGACCGATTCCCACTATTATATACACTTTTTTAGCGACCGGAAATTGGGCTTTTGTATGGCGTCTCGGAATTCCTTCCCAAAAACACGCAATTTTAATATTTTTTTTCTCTGTAATTAGGTCGATAACCGACGCTAAAATTTTACAGAGTGCGATTATTAATATATTCAGTGAAGCTGGAAAATAATTATGAAAATCCTATGGATTGAAGCATGGCGATAGGATTACCTTAAGAATAAGCCAATACATGCATATCCAAACTATTTTTTTAATTGGATCCATATGTTTTTAACGTTTTCCATTGACACATAAGTCTAATTTAGTTTATCGAGCAAATTGAGGCCGAATAAAAGATTCTTTTAGTTTTACTCTTGTATGATTCATCACCAAACATGTAAAAGTAAGCACAGAGTAACAATGACCTTTTAAATTCGGGGTCATTTGTATCATTTATATCATTATACGATGGTGGCCATATGGCGCTTTTTTCAAAGGGACGCCGAAATCGATCTAGCGGTACAGGGTATGGATCATCTGGCAATACTGGCTTTACCGGAAGTAGCTCATCTTGCGTTTAAGCGATAAAAGTCAAAATGGCCAAAGAAAAAATCTATGTATCAATGTCGCAAAATGCGAATATATATACACGAAGACTTACCCTACCCGAGCGGAAAATACTTCGAAGAGAATCCATGAATGCCATCCGCACCGAAGGCAAAAAAAAGCCAGCGATCATCATAAAACCAGCTGTCTGGAGCCTCATCGTGAATTCCTTCTAATCGATGAAATCCAGTACCAACGCAATGCATATATGTACATTCGGGTTTACGATCCCCCAGAACGGATCGACGGTTCCTCCATTTTGTAGCTTCCAAATCCTCCGGAATCGTTATTTTTTACTCTCGCAGTTGTTCATTTTTCCGCCGCTGGAGTGCCCAATCCACGTACGATTAGCATCAGTCGTCGAGATTTTCGCCCTGCTTGACCAATGATGGAGCAAACATGAATTAGCTCACAGGACGGAAATCGCAGGTGGAAAAATACCGCTGATCGCAGTGAAGAAGTTGTAATCATAGTAAAAAATCCTATTGAAAGTCACTTTTTAAAAGGACAACACAAGTCATCAAAAAAAATCTTTCCGCCAGCTCAACTCGTATGATTTTTTGTCAAGTGACTATTGGTGAGACCTATACCAACCTATATTTCAAATTACTACAAACGGTTTTGAAATGCATTTAAGTTTCATAGAAAGTTTTGTTGGCAGTTTATTTAAGGGGTCTTCTCACTTTAGACGCTAAAAAAGGCGATGTGCATACATTTTTTGATAGGTTTATATTATAGATATTGATGTGAAAGTTGTTACACTTAATAAATACACTATCAAAATATATTTTTTAAAAATACTGTATTTATGTAACCCGAACAAACTTTAAATGCGTTTTTCTCGAAATAACGAAACGAAAAAAATAAATTCTTTACAACTATGGCTGTAGCGCACATCAAGGATTTTTTAAAATTTTGATATTTACTATTCTTTTGACAAAAACGGTGAAAAAAAAACTTTTTTTCGAAAAATATCCGCCATTTTGTTATTTTTGCATATATCAAAAATCGTATGACATGCACTATAGCCATTAACATACTGAATCTAAATCCGTTTGATTTTTTTGTTTCGGATGATCCATCTCCGAGATTTCATCAACAGTGCAGACCGACAATTTTGTTAGGACATTTTTTTTAACTACCATTTTCGTCTATGAATAGTGACTTAAATAAATCATTTAAAAAAAAATATTTCGAAAGTGTATTTCTTAAGTGTAACAACTTTTATATCAATATTTATAATGTAAACCTACCAAAGAAATTCATGAAAATAGCCTTTTTTGAGCGTCTAAAGTGAGAAGACCCTTTAATGATGTTTAATTTTTTATACCATACATACAATTCGTGCGAATTTTGAAAAGCACAAGCTAAACTTTCGTTAAAAATGATTGGCAAGGATTTGGGGCCGGGTCGAAATTCCGAACTTCGAATGCTCCGACCGTTGAAAATTCCTAATTTTAATGTTCCGAAATTCAAGATAGGGTTGAAACTTCAAACTTTGCATTATCAGAACGCACAAACCACCAAGAGAACACTACCCCGGCAGATCAAAACTCCGAAAGAATTTTACACGAAAGACCAAAACTCCGAAAATCTGAATGGCGTCAAAATCATTCGGCTATGGAAGTTTAAAAAATTTCGAAATGTTGAATACATCGACGAGTGGTTTCAAGAATCTTTTTTATTAAGAAGTAATTTTACGTAAATTTTTATATTTGTCTCGGCAATGTCATACGTTCTACATCATTTGCAGTCAACTGTGTAGACTTTCGCTTGCATGATCGTGACGGGGCCGGGTTGAAATTCCGAACTTTGAATGCTCCGACGATAAAAAATTCCTAATTTTAATGTTCCGAAATGGTAAGTTTCCGAAATTTTAATGTTCGAAATTGTAAGTTTAATAAAAAAAAATTCTTGAAATAATTCGTCGATGTATTGAAAATCTTGAAACTTTTAAAACTTCCATACCCAAAGATTTTTGGTTTTTTTTTTGCACGTCGCCGTTATCTTTCCAATTGCATATACATGCTCGAGAAATTGATATATCTCTCAGCGAAAAAATGAGTACGTCTTTACCAAAGTTGGCACAAAAATGTGCAGAACTTTTTTGAAAAATAATCTTGTTTTATTGTAAAAAAAAAGAAAAAAAAATTCGGGATTCCGAAGTATTTAAGTTGGAGAAAAAGATGAAGCAGAATCTCGGAAGAAACTTTCTAGCTTGTTTTTCGTTATAGTATGCTTATCTGCACAGCTATAAAGCACAAGTTATAAGTATTCGATTTTTCATTGGTTCACGCGCAATTTCAAGCGAGAGTCGCGATCCGTAATGCAACTCTAGATAGCTGAAGCAAAAAATGGCGTATCTATCATTAATGAAGCTGAATTTTACGTCCTTGAGTCGTGGATATAGGTACTACAAATATACAAAGGCACACGAGTATTTGCTTAACGGAAAGTGTTGAGTGTTCGAGACGTTGAAGAAAGTCGTAAATGTACATGTGACATATGACATGTACATATGTACATATGTACATATGTACTGCGTACATATGACCATACATATATATGTGCCGGTTCCCGGGATCGGGAATACACTTCCGTTTTATCATGTAAAAAATCTTCCATAGATACGGATCACCGTGATAGTTGATATGGACGACACAATGCCTAAAAATGTACCGTAATTCGTCTCTGTAAGGTTGCCCTCGTATATCGCTGGTGTGAATCGGTGGGAAAAAAACTTTTACGTACCCAACTTATCGAACCCTTTTCAAACAAAGACGAAAAAATCTTAGGCAACGATGAAAAAATTTGAAGCCAAACTGAAGAGTAGAATATCTGTTTAGTATCTATTTTCTAGGTCATGCGGAAATAGCGACGATGCGCTCAATTACCTACACGTATGATGATCAAATAAAATCAACATTTTCGTGGTTTTTTTAAACAATTCTGTAGAAACACTTTTTTACACAAATAGAATAGGCATTCTCGTGCAACGTGTTTCGAGTATACATAATATATTTATGAAAACCAATTAAAAGAACGTAGTTCAATCATCATTTAAACATTTATTTAAATTATTTAAATTAAATTAAATTACATTTATTTAAATTTATTTAAATTTTCATTTAAAAAAAACCAATCGAGTATAATGACAACTCGGTCTTCTGACATGGTTTAAAAAATGAGACCTTCACGCCCCAAAACAGCAAAATCAGGCTTGTTCGCCATATAGTCTTGATTCTTCAAATTCATATTACCGTGTTTTTTCCCCCAAAACATCGAAACAGTAAAGAAGTTTGGAAGAAAGGTAACGAGCCTACCTCTTCCTATAATTTTCAAAGACCTTGTAATCCTTCATTCTATCTCTCACTCAATCCGTCGCTGTACTTCCGGACGCGAATACAACAGGGTATTACATACGTTTTATATTTTCGGCCGCTTTCTAATTTGCGACATGAGCCGAACGATGATATCACGCGCGTTTGCGCGGGCTTTTAATAAATTCCCAGGTTGCGATATATGCGTGTGGAACGCGAATTTGTCAAAAAATAAGGACACACTCGCTCCATAATAAAATTTGTATTTTTTCGGCGTACGAATAGTACATTTATCGCATGTGTCGTGAGAAAAAAATAACGATTGTTGTAGTCAAAATAGTATTCGAACTTCGTGCCGATGGCCACTTTATTGACCAATTAATTTTTATCGTTCGGACGTTTAAAGATCTGCATGTGGTGAAATGAATTTCTAAAATGAATTCTTTAAAATCGATAGTAGTGAGACTTTCGAAACAACCGGTAGACTTCGGAAGTTGGACTTCGGAGATCCTTGATGATGAGCAGCATTGATTGGATATTTGACTTGCGCAGGTGACTGTTTAGCCATTCAATAGCTAGGCCGACGATGACATTTCCGGAGGCGGTGACGTCTATGTTCTATATCGTTTCGCACATGCTTAGGGGGCGATATACCTTTAAGCGAGACTTAGAGTATGTTTTATTACTACTATTGGCTGTTACATGGTATTTTTTTTATATTAATTAATTTTTTTAAGGGGTTACCGCCACTCGCGATTTTGAAAAAATCGATTTTTTTAATTGCATTTTTTTGAAGTATGAGTATCTGAGAATATGTCCTGAAAATTTCAAGTCGATCCGAACAAAATTGACTGAGATATGAGCGTTGAAAGAGAAGAATCCGCGTTGAAAGAGCGTTGAAAGAGAAAATTTAAACGCGTTTTTCTCAAAATGGCATTTCTGAAGTCGGTGACCAAGATTGCTCGAACACTAATGAACCGATCTTCTTGAAATTTTGCAGGCTTATTTAATACATAAAAATGTAGTCTTTAATCGTTCGATTTTTTTTTTTTCGAAAAAAAATGACCGTTAAAATCGAACCATTAACTTTGATTGCCCGCCATTTTGTGAAAAATGAATATTTTTTAAAATCCTTCAATTAAAGATTAGTTTATACTTATATTTGACTAAATCCATCCGCATTTTTTTTCAGATGATCCACTTCGCCGCAATGTCGGTCACGGCAACCGTGTATATAAGAACATTATTTCATTGACGGCCATTTGCCACTAAACAATGTAATATTTTTCAATTAAAAAAATCACTGAAAGTTCTTCAAGATGTGTTCTTTAAGATGGTATATTGATCGATTAAAAAAGTTTTGTAGTTTTCTTTAAAAAAATTCATGAAAAAGGCCTTTTTTGCGCTACAAGTGGGGGTAACGCCTTAACTTAATTAATTTTAGCTACAAAACGAATCGACCGATCTTCATGAAATTTCGTAGAAATCTTTCTAACCTTATTGTCTAAAAGATAATCCTAAATATTTTCGAAAAATAAAAAAAAACAATTTTGCTTATTGCAAAATCAAGCCGTATGTTTTTTGAAAATTTCAATCTTTTTGTTTCAAAGCGTGGCATTTCATCGATTTCCAAAATTCCTCACTTTTTCTTGGTTCATATTTTGCGTATGAGTGTTAATGAGAGAAAAATCTTCGGTGTTTTTTTTCGGACAAATCCCACTAACTCTACGTGTAACGCCGTCTGACAACATCCGCGCAACCCGTTTAAAAGACTGTGCCATACGTCCGCCATCTTCAGAGATTAGTAAAAAAAATACCATGTAACTTCCAAAAGTAGTAATAAAACATGTCCCAAGTCTAAAAAATGGTGAAAAAAATCGGTCCTTTAAAAAAAATCATGAAAATCAGCAATTTGTTCCCGGCCTAAAGGTATCTCCTCCCTTAAAATATCGCAAAATTATTAGTGCCTGTGTTTCCAGGAACGTTTATGCCGATAATTTGCAGGAATGATTAAGTAACTGGTTATGGAAGTGATCGCGACGACGGCCCCAAGGCAAATGTCACGGTACGATACATAGAGATTTGACAAGTGTGGTGTCAAATGTACCTCGGTACCCTCACAATTATGGGTAGAATCATAGAGACAAAATTGAAAGCCGGTAAAAAAAACACTACGAAGAGAGCACAATCATCGGCGCTCCATCGTAACGTTAAAAAATTAAGAGGTCTTCTTACTTTAGACGCTAAAGAAAGGCTATTTTCATGATTTTTTTTTACAGGTTTATATTATAGATATTGATATAAAAGTTGTGACACTTAATAAATACACTTTCAAATGTCCTAAAAAAAACTGTAGGTCTGCGCTGTTGATGAAATCTCGGAGATGGATCATCCGAAACAAAAAAATCAAACGGTTTTAGATTCAGTTTGTTAACGGCTATAGCGCATATCATACGATTTTCGATATTTGCAAAAATAACAAAATGGACATTTTTCGAAAAGACGAAAAAAAACGTGTTTTTTCACCGTTTTTGGCAACAATAAAAAAAAGGTCAATATCAAAAGTTTAAAAAATCCTCGATATGCGCTATAGCTATAGTTGTGAAGAATATGTGGTTTAAATTTTATAAGGATCGGTTTAGTAGTTTCGAAGATTTTATCAACAAGCCGTCGAAAAACGTTGTTTCGACAAAAACGCGTTGAATTTTTTTTTTTATGTATTCATGTAACCCGAAGGATTACATAAATACATTTTTTTTTAATTTGATGTATTTCGAAAGTGTATTCATTAAGTGTAACAACTTTTATGTCAATATCTATAATATAAACCGATAAAAAAAATCATATAAGTAGCCTTTTCTTAGCGTCTAAAATGAGAAGACTCCGTAACTTTTTCGTCGAGTATTGAAAAGTGACACAGTGTGGCGCAACATTTGATTGATTCTTAATTTCTTTCCTGCTCATAAGCCATGTCACATTTCTAAAGCCCAAGTCTCTATCGCCAATTGCCTTCATTCGAAAGCACTACACCTTTTTCTCTTCGTATAAATGGAGACAGAGTCGAAATTGAGGTGTCGTCGAAGATTATGTCGTACGCGTCCGAAAATTGATGGACCTGCGACCTCCTGGGAGAAAAAAAACGGATCCTGCTTTTAAACCTTTTCCATGCTCAGAAGAATTCGCCTTCCGGGTTGAAAGACCGTACGCATCAATTACTTTCCCCACGGGATCCACACGTACTCGGAGTCGCGACGTTGCGCCTCTTAAATGTGCTGTCCTCTTAAAAATATTTATAGATACGTGATGTACATAGGTGGAAAACTATATGAACGGGCGTTAGATTTCCTTCATCTTTCTCCACAACGATTGTCATTGTTATCGGAGAAGGATGTACAGTATAGCGAAAAGGCTAGAAAAAACCACAGAAACTTAAGGGGTCTTCTCACTTTAGACGCTAAAAAAAGGCTATTTTCATGATTTTTTTTATAGGTTTATTTTATAGATATTGATATAAAAGTTCTTACACTTAATAAATACTCTTTCGAAAGACATTTTTTTCTTCAATGTATGTATTTACGTACATTTTTCTCGAAACACCGTTTTTCGACGGCTTGTTGATAAAATCTTTGAAACTACTGAACCGATCCTTCTGAAATTTTAACCACATATTCTTTACAACTATAGCTATGCTGCATATCAAGGATTTTTTAAAATTTTGATATTTCCTTTTATTTGGCCAAAAATGATGGAAAAAAGTGTTTTTCGTTTTTCTTTCGAAAAACGTCCGCCATTTTGTTATTTTTGCATACATCGAAAATCGTATGATATGCGCTATAGCCATCAACATACTGAATCTAACACCGTTTGATTTTATTGTTTCAGATGATCCATCCTTCGAGATTTCGTCAACGGCGCGAGCTACAAATTTTTTATAATATTTTTCTAACTACCATTTTCGTCTATAGTGACTTAACCAAATAAATAAATAAAAAATTGAAATGTTTCTCGGAAGTGTATTTATTAAGTGTAACAAACTTATACCAATATCTACAATATAAAGCTATCAAAAAAATGCATGAAAATAGCCTTTTTTAGCGTCTAAAGCGAGAAGAGCATTTATGAATATAAGATAAGCACCAACCCCTTGAATATTTGTTTATACTGTCACGTATACTGGAAGCAACCGGAAGTAAGCTGTCCCATGTTCGAAAAACGAATTCCGAATAATCACTGACACGAAATCACAACATCAACCGTCCACATTTACAGCAAAAAGTGCCATTACGACGATTTATGCAGGGAAAATGGTTAAGGTATATAAACAAATTGGCGTTAAGCGAAAAAATTTTAACGGATTGTCTTAATAGTAAAACAACCAACAAACGCCGAATAATTACTGCACAAAATATTCGACAGCATAAACCGTCCACATTTACAGCAAAAAATGGTCTTACTATGATTTATATTGAAAAAATGTTTAAACGTATTGTCGTTGATCGAATGGCATTAGAATGATTTATATGAAAAAATGTTGATAATATATAAACGGATTGTCATTAATCGAAGTATTCTTAACGTATTGTCATTAATAGTAAAAAAAACCAAATTCCGAATATTCACTGACACAAAATCTTCAACAGCATAAACCGTCCACGTTTGTAGCAAAAAATGGTATTACCATGCGTTATGTGGAAGAAACGTTTGAAATATATGAACGTACTTTCGTTAACAGAAATATTTTCAACGTAGCTATTGTCATTGATAATAAAAACCAAATTCCGAATAATGACTGACGCAAAATGTTCGACAGCCTAAGCCGGCCACATTTACAGCAAAGAATGGTATTGTTATGATTTACGTGGAAAAAGGTGAAAAATATATTAGCGTATTGTCATTAGTTTGAATATTTTAAACGTATTGTCATTAACCTCTTGCTTTTGTTCAGCTTACTCGCCGAAAAATCACAGATGATGTTATCTGCACAACTGACAACTGCGCGAACTTATTTCCAAATTATCGTTTTTTCTTGATTCGGTCGATATTTCCGTTTCACTTGACGATAAATTTATATAGCAATACATTAGTTAACGCGTTCCGGAAACTCGTTCGATGGACTAATACGAATTACGATGCCGGGTATGTTCGTTTCGCGATTTACATTTCACAGTTATCCGGCGAGTATACCGTACATGAATGAATGAGACTTGCAAGACGAGGCCTCGTGCTTCGAAGCCTTGTCGATGATCCCCACCTTTTTGTCTGTAATACCAACCTGACCGCTATATGGGGTCAAGCCCATCAGAAACGTCCACCAGCCAACCGAGCACGTGGGACCTGCGTTCAGGTGCGTTTGTACACGCTCGATTTCCACCTTTTCACGTCAATACGTGATTACGAGTACCGGAACTGCATCTCCTTATATGCGTTCAACATCACTTACACGTTATTGAATAATGCTGATATTTAAAAAAACATTTCTCCTCAACGTTTATTTTTTCGCCGAGAATACCCCTAATTTATAGGTCAACGGTACCCACAATTATAAAAATGGCAAAAGCAAATAAAATCCAATCCAAAAAGGAAAATCGACCTACTAAAAGAGAAACTTTTGCACCGAAATGTGTTTCCTCAAAGTCTCATAATACCTCATTGAAGATATTGCATTACATTATTCGGTGATGACGATAATGTTTTTCTGTCGTTTGGCTGCTGCAGCAATTAAAACTTCGCCATTTGAAATGTAATTCTGTCGGTTTATTAAAAGATATTTTTTAAACTGTATCAACCCAAGGGGTCTTACTTTAGACGCTAAAAAAGGCTGTTTTCATTATTTGTTTTGATAGCTTTATATTATAGATATTGGTATAAAAGTTGTTACACTTAATAAATAGACTTTCGGAGTACATTACATTTTTTATCGATTTATGTAACCCAAACAAACTTTAAACGCGTTTTTCTCGAAACAGCATTTTTCTACGGCTTGTTGATAAAATCTTCGAAAGTGCTGAACCGATCCTTATGATATTTTAACCACATAGTCTTTACAACTATAGCTATAACGCATAGCAAGTATTTTTTTAAATTTTAATATTTACTATTTTTTTGCCAAAAACCGTGAAAAAAAACGTTTTTTTTTTCTTCATTTTTAGAAAAATGTCCGCCATTTTGTTACTCTCGCATATATCAAAAATCGTATGATATACGCTATAGCCATTAACATACTGAATCTAAAACTGTTTGATTTTTTTGTTTCGGATGACCCATCTGCGAGATTTCATCAACAGCACAGACCTACAATTTGTTTAGGACATTTTTTTAACTACGATTTTCGTCTATAAATAATGAACTAAATAAATGAAAAATTTTTTTTTTGTGTATTTCGAAAGTGTATTTATTAAGTGTAACAACTTTTATATCAATATCTATAATATGAACCTATCAAAAACATGCATGAAAATAGCCTTTTTTAGCGTCTAAAGTGAGAAGACCCCTTAATGGCTGGTAAAAATTCTCTATGAGTTATGGAAACGAAATTAATTTGAAATATTGCTTATTTGATCAGTTGTATCATCGGCCGTCATGAAATTGTAGAATAAAATCTTGTCGTAAAGAGAAAAATGAAAGCGTATATTTTACAGGACGTTGCTGTTTTCGAAAGGTTCTCCATCGCGTCCGCTTGAGATGAGAATATCTTTTCAGGACGCAAAGCGATTAATTCAGTGATCCCGAAATACACTATGTACATGAAATTTGGAAGTCGATGCTTCAGAGGGAGATTTCAAATAGTATGTAGCGAAATTCAGAAAAAAACTATTTTTTTTCGTGCTTTCACCTCGATATGAAATGGGAACATTTTTTTCGCATACCCCATCAGGCGGATCATTCAACAGGTCTTTAGAAATGAAATCGAGATTTCTTTTAACATTTTCTATTTTGAAACCCCATTTACAGAATAGCGAGCTATAACGTGGTAAGTTATGCCCCCCCCCCTCCCCAATTGTTCACCGGTTGTCTTGAAAAATCTAAAGAAATTCGAGACATCGGAATTTGATCAAAGCTTTCGATTAAAATTATTTCGGTTCTGTACATGAACAAAATCAAGAGTGATGGACAGCCAAGTTACACTAAGTTCACTCTATATAAAAACTCCATGAGAAGACTACGCATATCATTTTGTCGCGTGTTGTTAAAGGGGTCTGCATAAGCTTGAAGTTTCGAAGACTACATTTTTTAGTGTATAGAACTTAGGGTTTGTAATTTAATTTAAAACAAAGATTTTGTAAAAATTCAAAAAATTGACTGAGTTATGACGATTTTTGTGTAAAGTCAGATCGCCCACTGCGCCTCGGTGTACGAGCACAACGATCTTTCGCGCGCGGTAACCTTCTCCTAACTATATCTAACGATATACATTATATGGAATCTGAAGATACGATCCCTTGCAGGTAAAATTCGGCAGCTGCTTATTTTGCCAAATAAAAGCAAATGTTTTTCAGCCTGTTTATTAAATTACCGGTTGTTAGTGCTACACTACAGATCAATGTGAGAAATGTATTAGAAGACAGTGAAAATGAAAGGACCGCATTCTGAACGTAAAGGTATGAGAGGTCGTGATGGACGTCTTGTCATCGATGAAAAAGAAAGCAGCATCCATCGAAACGTTGGGCATCAGAGAGTGATGATCATGACACAAGTACTGCCGTGAAATAATTGTAAAGAACGTGAGGTGGATCTACAAGTCGGCGCGTACTTTGGCTACTGCATCTTGATCTTTCTCTCGGTTTGTCTTGCTATTAGTGTAATGGTTGAGCGTCAAACATTCAAGGGATCAGGAATCGCAGATTGAAGCTACCAGTTTTTTTTAATTTTTCGAAATCGTAGTCTATACGCCGTCACTTTCTTACGATTGAATTGTTCGAATGACGATTGTAATGAAACAATGCACTAAAGAAAAATTACCAGCAGAAAAGGTTACTTTATCAATCTAAAATAAAAAGCATGTCTCTTTACTCTCAAAAGTATAATTTCGTCACAAGCGTCGTTTAAACAATTGATTTGCTTAGGAAACAGAGAAAAACACTTTAAAAAAATAACTTTCATGTTCGTACACTCCATATCCGGAAAACTTAAGGGGTCTTCTCACTTTGGACGCTAAAAAAGGCTATTTTCATGCATTTTTATGGCACATTTATATTATAGATATTGATGTAAAAGTTGTTACACTTAATAAATACACTTTCGAAATACATTTTTTTTAAATGTATTAATATTCAAACAAACTTTAAACGCATTTTTCTCGAAACAACGTTTTTCGACGGCTTGTTGATAAAATCTCCGAAACTACGGGGAATCGATCCTTATGAAACTTTAACCACATATTCTTTACAACTGTAGCTATAGTGCATATAGAGGATTTTTTAAAAAGTTTATATTCACAATTCTTTTTTTGCCAAAAACGGTGAAAAAAACACGTTTTTTTATTTTTTCGAAAAATGTCCGCCCCATTTTGTTATTTTTGCAAATATCAAAAATCGTATGATATGCGCTATCGCCTTTAACATACTGAATCTAAAACCGTTTGATTTTTTTGTTTCGCATGACCTACACTGCCGGCCAAAAGTATGGATACACCTAGAAAAATTTCGCGCCGCACTAAAAGTTTGATATCTCCGTGAAAAAAAATATATCCGAATTTCCAAGGCGGCATTTTAAAAGGGACAAATGAAGCTTTACTTTGCGTTTTGGAAAAAAAAATTTCGATTTTCTTTAGACCCGGGGCGCCATTTAGAAAATAACCAGTTTTTGGCTGTTTTGGCTTTTTTTGGCTGTTTAAAATCGGCTGCACGTCTTCTGGACATTTTTTTTCAAAGAACCTTAAAAGATAGAGCAATAGCTATAGTTTCCTTTTTTAGAAAGTTTCGTACAATTTTTTTTCACCAAGTTATCGCATTTTTTTCTCAAAAAGACAATTTTAGAAAGATGCTTCTGAAATGAGAAACTTTGAGGTTTAGAGAAAAATTCCAAAAGGAAAAAAAGTTGCGTTACTTCGTATTGAATCGAGCAGAATATTTTCAAATTTTTTTTTTCAAAATATTTTGCTCCAACATTGAATAAAAAAAAATAATTTTTTTTTTCTCAATTTTTAGCCGCACGAAACATCCACCTCTTACCTCTTACCTCATCTAAACGCCCTTTTCCCCGAAAAACCCACCTCTGGCTTTCAGCACTGCATCAACGATTCATGGCATCCGATCGATTAATGAATCCAGCTGAACTGAGCTGAGGGATCTCCACGCAGCTTGCAGTTTCTGCCACAGATCTTGGGCCGATGTAGGACAGGTCATTCGTATCTTTCGAGCGAGCTCTTCCCAGAGGAGTTCAATGGGGTTTAGGTCAGGTGATTGTGGCGGCCACACCATATTCACGATTTTTTTTTCTTTGCCCCGCTCTCCAAATATTCTTGACAGAGGCGGGAACTGTGTTTCGGATCATTGTCTTGTTGCATGGTAAAACCACGCCCGATCGTTCGCAGCCCCGATGGAATCGCATGATTAATGAGAATTTCTTTATATTCTTCTTTTCTCATTATGCCGTCAATTTTCACAAAGTCTCCGACACCATGACCGGCGAAGCAACCCCACACCATAACGGAGCCACCGCCATGCTTGACAGTTGGTATCGAACACTGTGGTGCCATTTTTTCCGAAGGATTTCTTCGAACAAAAATGCGTCGACGACTACCGAAGATAAAAAATTTTGACTCGTCCGTCCAGAGTACATTTCTCCACTGATTAATCGTCCACTTTTTGCGTTCCAGGGCCCATGCGTATCGTTTTTTTTTGTTCGCCGGACGCAACAAAGGTTTGCTCACGACGACACAGCTTCTGAGGCCAGCACTGTAAATACGACGTTTCACTGTCGTCAGTGATATCGAGGTTTCCCTTTGTTCGTTAAATTTGGCACAGATTTCCGTTGCTGTTGATCGACGATTTTTTTTGCTGGTAACGACGATATTTTTATCGTCTGAGGACGTTGTCACTTTGGGTCGACCTAGACGATTGCGATTGAAATACGTCTCGGACTTCTTGAATCTCCCGATGGTCGTCTGCACTCCTTTCAAAGACACGCGTGTTTGTCTGGCAATTTCTCTGTACGACAATCCCTTATCGCGCAACGTGACAATAGCCCCTCTTTTATACAGTGGAATTTCTTTTTTCCGTGCCATTTTGATCCGTTAAGAAAAAAAAATTTGCGTAAAAACTTGTCGATTGTAGACCACACGTGTTCGCGTTCGAAGTTTTCGCACAACTAACTGGCTTTGTCAGCGCGACACTCGTCACATTATTCCAAAGAATAAAAAATGTAATCAAAAACGACGAGCGAAAAAGAGAGCGAGAAAAAGAACACGAGAGAAATAGAATATCGACTCGCGGGAAATAGAATTTTTTTACGCTCCACAAAGGTAAAATGTAAACAAAGACAAGAAGCTTTATTTCCGCTCCTTGTGTTTAGATGAGGTAAGAGGTAAGAGGTGGATGTTTTGTGCGGCTAAAAAATGAGAATTTTTTTTTTTAATTCAATTTTGGAGCAAAAAATGTTGAAAAAAAAGTTTTCAACAAATTCTGCTCGATTCAATACGATGTAACGCAACTTTTTTTCCTTTTGGCAATTTTCTCTAAACCTCAAAGTTTCTCATTCCAGCAGGATCTT
This sequence comes from Ophion ellenae, assembly GCA_963210295.1. Classification (NCBI taxonomy): domain Eukaryota; kingdom Metazoa; phylum Arthropoda; class Insecta; order Hymenoptera; family Ichneumonidae; genus Ophion; species Ophion ellenae. The sequence continues at coordinate 3,748,509 of OY723389.1, read as the reverse complement.
TTCAAAATTGTCTTTTTGAGAAAAAAAAATGCGATAACTCGGTGAAAAAAAATCGTACGAAACTTTCTAAAAAAGGAAACTATAGCTACTGCTCTATCTTTTAAGGTTCTTTGAAAAAAAATGTCCTGAAGACGTGCAGCCGATTTTAAACAGCCAAAAAAGGCCAAAAAACGGCCATTTTCAAAATAGCGCCCCGGGTCTAAAAAAATCGATTTTTTTTTCCAAAACGCAAAGTGAAGCTTCATTTGTCTCTTTTTAAATGCCGCCTTGAAAATCCGGATATCTTTTTTTTCACAGAAATATCAAACTTTTAGTGCCATACTTTTGGCCGGCAGTGTATGTCCGAGATTTCAGCAACAGCGCAACACCTACAATTTTTTTAGGACATTTTTTAAACTACCATTTTCGGCTATAAGTAGTGACTTAAAGTCATTTTTGTGAATTTTTTCAAGGAAAACTATTTGAAATTTCGGATTGGTGTTTTAATTATCTAAAAGTATATACATTCAAAAATATGTTTAATTTTCTTCATATAGAAATATCAAAAATATACAAGGATATTGTATCCTTGGAGCGTCGTAAAAAAATCTGCGTATACAGTACCCACTGGCGTGCCTTCAAAAATCATCTGAAAAAAAAACCAAAAAGATTATTGAATTAGATACTAGTACTTGTCATAACTATCTAGTACTTGTCATAGCCGATTTTGAAAATATCGATTTATGACAAAATGGCGGACGTTTGAACATAAATAGTGATCTTTAGGCCAAAAATTAGTTATTATTTTGCCTATAAAACAAAAACTAAGTAACGGAAAAAAAAACCTATGACACGTACTAGATAATGGTGTATAAAATAACCACAAAAAACCTCAAGGCAATCGGTTCATTGGTTTTTGAGAAATTTTGAATACCGATTTGAAAAACGTGGTTTTAAGAAAAACGCGTTTGAAAATTTGGGAATGAATAAATCATGAAATTTGTCAACTTACATGGAATCATCGATACCAGGCCCATAGTGTAGGTCTTCTACGATCGACGGAATGTTCATAGCTTCTAAATCCTCGACCTCGACCATCTAGGTGTATATCTCTCCTTAGATAAATAAAAATGAAATTTTTAATGTATTTCGAAAGTGTATTTATTAAGTGTAACAACTTTTATATCAATATCTATAATATAAACCTATCAACAAAAATTCATAAAAATTGCCTTTCTAGCGTCTAAAGTGAGAAGACCCCTTACAAAAAAGAAAAACATATTGGACAGCCGCCTAAAATTACACCGAAAATGTACATGGGGAATATAGATTTTACTACCCGTTTTCTTTTGCGTTTTTCTTCGAACGATGCTTTTATGAAACGGTGTAAGTCGTATCTCAAAATCTATTCGTCCGATTCCCTTTAATGCGGACAGAGCGTAGTGTATAACATTTTCTATCGTATAACCGTATGAATAAAAAAGGTTTGTCTTTGTGTCAATAATAGTTGAAGTTGTTTTTTGTTAAATATCGAACTTTTTCTTACAGCTTGACGTTTTCGTAATTTTTGAAATTTCAAAAGAGTATCCTGTCATACCAAAGTTTTAGTATTATACGATAAGTAGCTTTTTTGGTGCTTCCTTTTGAATTACCCTATTTGCCAGAACCACCTACACCGATTAGCCATGCAGCAACGGCGGCACTTTATTTGAATAGTAACTTTACAGATTGCAATATGCTCAATTGAAAAAAAAATCCAACTTGGCAAGACTATGTATTAATTATGTGTCAAACGCCGGCCTCGTCATTTCAAAACTGTCATAAGGAAAAAATTGAAAATCCACCTATTTTAAGGGTCTTAAGCTCATGCAGACCCGTTAAGGGCTCGTTAATAAAATATCAAACAAAGGGTACCCGCCGTTTCCCTCCGCCTATACCATTAGACTATGAAGACAATCGATCGTTAAATGAAAGCAACAGTAGTATGTAAAAACGAGTGTGGTGCAACATACATAATAACAATTACATATTAGCCAAATATTGATGGTTCAAATGATTACGCAAACAAATGAACCCTATATTATGCGTATTTCGACACGAACGTGACAGATTTTTCATTTGAAATTAGTTTTGAATTGAAATTCAGTTTGAAATTACGGCAAAAATGAAATTCGTAGACACAAAGAAAACCATTAAAAAACATTATGGAGGTATATACATATTCATTTCAGTTGATGCAAGCATCGAATAACATATAGAAAAAAAATGTTACGCCTTCAACGCTAATTTCAGCTTCCTTGAAAAGTGGTGGTTAGCTCTTGTCACCATGATATTCAATGACCAAAACATTTTTTTTTGCAAAACAAACATTCAAGTGTTAGCATACGTCGGATGAAGTTAAATGTACACGTGTCTCATGAGCCCAGTCTTGACATGTATTACATTGCGTCCAGTCCTTCCGCCTTTCAATAATACACCTTTTCAGTATTAATAATCACGTCACTGTATTACGCCAATCCCACGTGGACAGTAAAGTTCCTGGTAGTTAAAAAAAGCCCATAGTAAAAGGGGGGGGTAGTGAAATTCCCTATAGTTTATTGACACCGCAATCATAATATGGTTCACACAACTAAGCGGCAAATATATCTAAACATGCGACTTGAGTGGCGTGTTTTATTATCTATTATCTCCGGAATAATTATCAACTGTTGTAAAAGGCGTAACAATATAAATATGGTGAAGTCAGTGCCATCACAAAATCAGTAGATAAATGCTAGGGGAGAAGCACCATATATCGGATAGTGCTTAATATCGGATAGTAGATCATCCCGAGTTTTCCTTTAGCGACATCTGTTTTTTTATTTTATACACTAAAAACTAGTCGTAAACTGTCGTCATTGCAAAACTTCAGGTTGCCTAGCAACAAAAATGACACCTAGTGAACTAATGTTTCTTTTCGTCGGCGTGAAAAAATATTTTTAGTGTTAAAAAGTGTTGTTTTTATTGAGGTAACTCCAAATGGTTTACGTTTTTTTTTAAATGATTTATAACATTAATTTTTACTTTATTAATCTATAATGTTTGCAAAAAAAGAAATACAGGGTCTATCCTTAAAGTAGTCGGACTGAGTCGAGTACAAAATATTTATTGACAGAAATGATACATGCACTCAATATTCTTCAAAGTAGGACCCTTCTGCGTCCACACACTGCTGCCAGCGAGATTTCCGACTCCCGTACGCTCCCTCGAAGGCGGCGGCCAGAATGCTGTTGAGCTCCCGCGTCACGGCCCACAGTGGTTCCAAACGCCGAAAAGCTGGCCAAAAATAGGGAAAATCGCCTTACTAAATATAGGACTATTTGTGTGCCATATGTTAGGTTGGTACCTGTACTTTAAGAACGCAGCATTACCAATGCCAATAATACACACTTGTTGGCAGCGTGGCATTGTGAAGTTAAGGTTAAATTTCGTGAATGTCACGTGTTTTCTGACTTAAACATTTAATTTAGACAAGTTAGTGTTAATTATTCATGGTGAAATGAATTGTTTCGACGAGAGGGATATCTGAGGTTAGTAAAATACGTTTTGTTTGAAATTTTAAGTGCTTGTACATTGTTTATATATTATTGTTTGTAAATCAAAAAATTTCGTCATTTTTATGCCACTTTTACTTTCTCATTTTCTCGAAAGTCCCGCTAGATCCTGGGCTGAAATTAATTGCATATGGTAAGGGCATCATAGTACTAAATTATGACGCCAATAACTTTTGCCCGAATTTGCCCGAAATTGAGAAAATGCAATTTGAAAATTTACTTAAAAAAATGGCTAAAAAAATTATTTTTACGTTGTTTGAAGCCCAATAGCGTCAAAAAAATTTGTTTAAGTTATTTAATGTTGAGTATACATACTGCCAATGATTTTGACATTATAAACAATGAATTTGTTATAAACAATAAATTATTTTTTTCAAAAAACTTAATTAAATTTTTTTTCCAAGTTGATTAAATGTCAAATTCTGATTCAGCGACGTCGAAAACCCCTTAATCAACAGGTTTTATCATTTACAATTATAATCATTTTTTTTTGGTCCGCCATCTTGTTTTTTAATTTGTTTTGCATTTTTTTATGAAACTGATGTCAAATTTCGATTTAGCGACCTCAAAAACTCCTTATAACATCATTTTTTATTGTTTAAAGTTGATATAAAAAATTTTTTGGTCCGCCATCTTGTCTGACTTTTTGACTCATTTTTTTCGAAAAACTAACATCAGATTCGGATTCAGCGACCCCCAAAACCTATATATACCCACCACCATCCGTTTTTTCGATGATTTCGATTTTTGGCCAGCTTTTCGGCGTTTGGAACCACTGTGCGGCCTGTTGTAACGTTGCCACCGAGCCGTGATGATGTCCTTCGAGAGCGGTTTTGAGGCGGGGGAAGCGGAAACAGTCTGATGGGACAACATCGGGACTGTAGGGTGGCTGGGGCAGGGTTGCGATCTTGTGTTGGGCCAGGCACGCTGCAACGCGGAACGCTGTGTGGCTCGGCGCATTGTCGTGATGGAGCCGCCAAGAGTTGGCGATGGCTGGGCGGACGCGGACGATGCGTTTTCCTAGCCGTTCAAGGACTTCCACGTAAAAAACTACATTAACGGTTTGTCCTCGTGGCACGAATTCCCTGTGGATCGCTCCTTTTGAATGAAAAAAGCAGATGAGCATGCTTTTCAACCCATCACGCAGCGTGGCGAGAGCACTTTGCAGAGATTTCGAAAACAAGCGATCTACACTTCGCTACGGCTAAAAGCCGATTGCCGTTGGCTTCCAGCCTTTCCTTAGACCCCTGTCCACTAACAACAGGCAAAGAAACCACCGGCGGTCCGTTCGTCTGCCCGACAAAAAATCAGTCCGACTACTTTAAGGGTAGTCGGACATGTCAAATCTTAAAATCGGATACTTCATCTTGCCTAATATCAGATATCCGTTTGTGCCAAAATGTTCCTGCCTAATCAAAGATTAACGCATATAAAATAATTGGATAACAATTATAAAGGTGAAACAAAAGACGTTTTGTTGTGTTTTATTTTATATACACATAGCCCCGTAATATCAGATATAACAAAAATAGAGTTTGGGGCCTTATATCGGATATCCGATTATTGGCAATCTTTTTGAAAAGCATGATCTCTGTCACTTTTTGTAAAACATAATATAATTCAAAATAATCAAATGGAATGTGTAAAATAATTATAAGCATCTTGTTGTACATGATATGTAGATCAGCAAAATGTAAAATTTAAAGATCTTAGCAATTGATTCCTTTTTTTGTAATTTCAAACAAAAGTATCCGATATATGGTGCCTCTCCCCTAATGTTGTATACTGTACGTTCGGTTTTGTTAAGGTCAAACTTCTACTAATATATTCAAGTTGGTACAATTCATATGGTTTGTCGAGTGTAATTTGTTAGAAGACCTTATGAAAAGTGACAATTCAAAAAATATTATAGTAATGTTTACTTATAGCGAAGACGTGACTCATTTGCAGTTGAAGCCCTACGGCTTAGTAGTTTTACGAACTCCGCGTGTCTCACAAGCTGTTACATAGTATGTTTGTTGCATTGTAAAAATATTATATCAGTTCAACCCTTCTTCTTGTAGTTCGCCTTCAGTTCCTGTAGGACGCATACGACAACCCGACTAGAAATTTTGCTACGGGGCAGACTAGAGCTGTATCCGGCATGCCGTATTCCGTACCACGTCACTTTACAGGCTGCCCTATCAGGGCTTTAACAGGCGTGCATTTTTGCATCCGGCCCTGATGCTGGTGTCGGTTACGGACCTGATCAGTATACCTTTGCAGGCTCTGATCCGGCTGCCGTATCTATGCCTGAAATGACAAATAAAAACGATCCAAAAATTATGAATAAAACAATTCTGTTGGTATTTTTTCTTTCCATATACCTTATTTATCCTGCCTATATGATAATTTAATTAAAACGTATTCTACCTCGTTAAAGTTTTTACCTACCCTCGGGATTGAACCTATGACTTCTTATTCTAGAACTGAGCGCGCTACCTATTTGGCCATCCTAACACTTGTGTAAACTTTCTTATTTTTTCCCTATCTTTATCAGTCTAATTCTATTCTAAAGAATGTCAATAATTGTATGTATGATGTTGAAGGCTGCATCTTTGCAATACAACAATAATTATGTTTTTACCGCTGAATTTTTTTTGCCCATTTAGGGCCTTTGCACACGGTGTATTTTCTACGCGCAGACCACGCGATGCAAACGCGATACACACTTGATCTATATGAGTTTTTCAGTCGATAAAATATTTTATTATCAACGATAAAATATTTAATGCCTGAACCTCTCCATCATTTCAAATATTTGAGGGAGCTATAATATGCATAACAGCGTGGTATATTATTTTGTTTGTATAGTGTATGGTTTGTGTACAGCGTCGAACGCGGTCGATCAGAGTGCAAAAATATTGGGCCGCTGTCTCACCTTCTCCAGCCACACGGTTTGTTTACGTTTTCTTCCACGCTTCCTTTCGCGTTAGTTCGAAACATAAAGAACCATGAAAAAATCAGTTCTATTTCTGCCGCAATGGCGAAACACACAAAAATTGAGGTCTGCGAAGTTGGGTTAAAACTATTGAAAAAGAAAAGAGTTCTCGTGATATTGCAAATACTTTATCTATTGGGAGAAGCACAGTAAACCGTATTATTGCGAAATATGAATCAACAAATTCGTTGTGTGATAAAAGTCAAAGCGGTAGACCACGAAAAACTTCAAAACGCGTGGACAAAATCATTGAAAGAAAGTGTGTCATAGATCCGCGAAAAACTGCAGCAATAATTTTGCGAGAATTAAGCAGTGAAAATCTTGCTGATATCAGTCGGAGTACAGGTATCCCGACCTCTGAAGGCTGTGGGATTGATTGGGCGCGTCGGTGTAGAAAAAACAACTCAGTGGCACAAAGAATAAGAAGGCTAGATTGAATTTTGCCAAAAAATATCAACATTGGACAGTATCGAATTGGCGGAAAGTTCTTTTTTCCGACGAATCCAAAATTGAATTGTTCGGAAGTGATGGTCGCAAGTACGTAAGACGTCCAGCAGGTACCAGATACGATGTACGATATCAAATTCTAACTGTAAAACACGGTGGCGGAAATGTTAAAGTTTGGGGAGCATTTTCTGATAACGGTGTTGGTCCGCTAATAGAAATCCAAGGCAATATGGACGCTATAAGGTATCGAAATATATTGCAAGACCATATGCTCCCATTTGCAAAGAAAAATATGCCGAATGGGTGGATATTTCAACACGACAATGATCCCAAATATGCTTCGCGTCTTGTGAAGAATTTCCCTGAAAGACGAAGAGTGCGCCTTCTCGACTGGCCCTCGCAGTCACCGGATTTAAATCCAATTGAACATTTGTGGCAAGAGCTCAAGGTTCCCGTTGGAACGAAGAATCACTTCAACAAGACAGAATTATGGGATCATTTGCAATATGAGTGGGAAAAAATGCCACAAGATCGCATCTTGCAATTAATTGCGTCTTTAGCCCGACGATGTGCTACTGTAATTGCTGCTAAGGGCATGGCAACGAAGTATTGACTCTAGAGAGAAAACTAAACCATGTTTTGTTTTTTGTTTTCAAATGCAATAGTTTTTTGTTTTCAAATGCAACAGTTTTTTACAATATCAAGCATCTTGACGCCAATTATAAGTGTCATCACTCGTTTGTATTTCCCGTACCATCGTATTTCTATGCAATATCCACGAAAAATAGGGTGGCCCGAAGCTTTTGCACGCTACTGTATATATGTAGGCACCTATGCCGACTGGATCACTAGCAAGAAGCACGTTAGCAACAAAATATCATATGTTATTCTTGCGATGTTACCGAAGGCGATAGCAACGGGAGTTTATCGCCGACAGCCGAACGACACAGACGCATAATTGTAATTAAGAAAATATAACAAACGGTCGTTAAAACCAGGGCGATTCAAAGATCATTTGTACGCCTACAAAATCAGAAGTGGGATTAACCTGTGGAGGCGTCGGTTAGCCTTGTGCTTTGACGAACTCAAGTCGCTCGCTGAGCTGGGTGCCGCGAGCTAAAGGTCAGAAAAGTCGCTCTAGCTGTGTGCTTCGACAAACATCGAAATTTTCGCTGAGCTGGGTGCCGCGAAGTCGCTCTAGCTGTGTGCTTCGACAAACATAGAAATTTTCGCCAAGCTTTGAGCCGCGATCTAAAAAAAAAAATGTCGCTCTAGCTTGTGCTTCGACGAGACTCAAAATTTTTGCCGAGCTGTGTGCCGCGATCTAAAAGCCAGAAACGTCGCTCTAGCTGTGTGCTTCGACGAAACTCAGACTTTTCGGTGAGCTTTGAACCACGAGAAAAACCCGCGAAGTCAATAGAGATTTGTACTTCGACGAATTCGCAAAACGGTGTGTGACCATATCATACGAAATGCCGTTACGCTTGAACGGCTGTCGGAAATGAACCCGATAGAACTATCAGTCTTACAATTAAAGAATGTACTTCGGCAACGAGGCTTGCCAATCTGGGGCCGAAAGGCTGAATTAATTCAGCGATTAGATGTGGCAGATCCGACAGACGGTTGGGTCAACGAGGCCCAACTAATCGGTATCGGTAACGAACAAGAGGACAGTGGGGGCGAACACGATCGGGCCGACGAGAATAACCGCTATCAGGAGGCGCCACCAAACGACAACATCGTCTACCCGAATGGACAGGAAGTCCAAAGCAACGACGAGGTCGTTCGGTCGCCAAATAATTGCGGAGAGAAAAGGAGCTGATGAAAAGAGAGATTCACGTGAGAACGCCATGTTGAGAGCGCCACCTGGACCGAGCACATCTTCGACAGGAACCCGTGTTTCACCTAGTATAAAGAGTGTGAGTGAGCTACTCAGTAAATATAACA